>OY757918.1:113097295-113149795 GCA_963585895.1 Sepioteuthis lessoniana
TACTCTACGGTGTTTGAACAAACAGGGCCCAATGACTGGCCGGTAACAGGGAGATATTAACGAAAGTCAGTTACTCGCATTCCATGATCTAACAACCTGTTGAACAAAGTAACGAATCCAGGTCAGAACGAAGGCCAAAGCTACCTGCACTCCATGACCTCTAATCGGTTGGACAGAGTAGAGAATACAGGTCACTCTAGTAGCGCGACCGGAGGAAATTGTGGGAGAAGAAAAAAAGCAAAATGATTATCCAGACCCTTTAGCACCAAAATGATACCTTTTTGTCAGAGGAAATTTGGAAAAGTTTTTTAGTTTTGAGGACAGAAGTCGGCAGATAAAGACGCCTATTTACAGCCAAAAGCTCCGGGAGGTCCCCGTAAAAAGCATAGAACAGAATCTTTGGACAGAAGTCAACAGATAGGCTGATTCAGCCGACTCTAGGGGGCGGATGTCACTCGTCCATAAAAGAAAGGAACCTGAGAAGTAAGCCCTATCAAAGATAAGTACAACTTAAACTGTTTTTCTTCCTACCCTTCCTAAATATTGGAATTATATGTATTCAGAAAAGAAAAAAAGAGAAACGGAAATGACTCGGTTTCGTCAACCATAAATGAGTGAATGGACTTGGATACTTTCTCGAGTAAAAGAAAGGAAAGAAAGAAAAAAGGAGAAAGAAGAAAAGGACTGTGAGAGAGACCTTTGTGTTTGACACTGCTTGCTGGCTTAATAGAGCCGATAGTTAAAAAGGAAAGGAGGAAAGAAAAAGGAACTGTTTCTAAAATCTATATTATTGTTTGGTCGTCGCTTATTAAAACTTTGTTATATTTTAAATGCACCCTTGTGTTGAAATCTATTGGTTGTGTTATTTATCTATCGATTCGCCTTCTTTTGCACATCTTTTCAGCTTCGCATCGCTTTCATCAATTTTTGCTAAATGGCTTATTCACCTTAAAACATTATGATTTCGGAATTTGACTACAGTGAATAATAATTTGTTTTAACCTAGAAGTCTATGTTTTCCATTATCCGAGGGGGTAGGAAAACGAAGGACTTGGTGGGGTATGTGAAAGTGAACTGGAAACCCCCTCGCCAGCGCCAGAGATCAGTCTAGCCCCAAATTAACCCCCATATTTTTTGCCAGTTACCATATGCTCGAAATAGAAGTCTTGACTAGGACTTATTTTGCGGAGGCTCAAGTGCCAGACTGCCCCCGGTGTCACATGCACATAAAATAAACTCTCGAACTGAGATACTTATTTATGCAACGTCACAATATATATAAATAATTATATATATATATATATATATATATATATATATGTTGTTCTGCGATTTTATTTGGATTTTTGGATTTTTTTCTTACATACGTTTTACTTACGATTAAAGTTCCAGTTTTTGTTTTAGTTAGAGAACATGTATGGCACAAGGCCTTGTTAATGAGGTATTCAATGATACTTGACCTCAATCCGGTTTGCTCTTTGAATTTTTTCAATTATTTTTCCATATAGATGTCATCCTCTCTTTTTTTAGAGTATGTTCACCTTAGTCAACTTTGCTCCTCTTTGATATTTGATGTTTTTTCGTTGTGTGTCTTTGTTGGAGTGGTTTTGGATTTCACTAATAGTTATTTTTCTTCTCCGTTTGCGTGTATATATATATATATATATATATATATAATGGACAGGATCAGTTTTTAGTATCTTTTCCATGGATATTTTGCATTCAGATCACCCTGGCGCCTCGCTGAGTGATACGATCAAAAGGTGATTCCTCCTTTATGGTTGATCTAGCCTTTCGAAATTGTTCCACCTGAGACCCCACCTTTTGTCGTTGACTCTTGACACTGGAACGCTTCAGGTGCGACCCCCCAATTTGTGGTTGATCCTCGAACGTATCTGCTCCCCGACTTGGCCCTGTTTAGAGAAGGCGGTCTCCAGCTTTGAGTTAGAGTATCTCCGGCAATCTCCCTCCCTGAATCGTCGAAGCAGACGGCCAGGAGGCAAACACGAAGCAGGAGCCTCTTTATCTCAGTGGTTCGCCCGAATCGAACGTGGCCCTTTTGAAGGAAGAAACATCCCGGTCTCGACATCCTTGCAGCGACCTCGCCAGCATGCCTGCCACTTGCCTGTTCCCGACACCAGCTCTATCCTGCCATTTCCCACTGGTCGAAGATCGTTTACCCGAGTACTCTGGAGATGCTCGATAAACTGTCCTTGTTAGGGGAAAAAACATAAGTCTTTTGCGAACTACAAGCATGTTTGTTTTCAGCCTTTTGGTTCTGGCTTAGCCCTTGCAGACATTTTCCGTCTCCTGACCTCGAGTCCGACCAGTTTGCAGACCTGCGACCAAATAGACGACCCTGCCGACGACCAGTACTAGACCAGCGATCGACCAGCCTCCCGTTGATCACCTTTCCAGCACCAACCTGTACATAATCTGTTCAATAAATTTGCGCCCGTTTTCTTGTTGCGTTTGTCTCTTCCTTTTTTTTTTTTTTTTTTTTTTTTTTTGGCTGTTCACATTATTTCACGTTTGTAACCAAATAGGGTCGACATCCTTATCACCTCTGCTACAGAATAATGATTTCATAATGTACATTTGAAAATAGATCCAAACTTATAACTAGTCTTAAAAATAGGAGGAACTATCCTATATACTACACCGTCTAAAAATTGGTAAACAAACTTGTAAAATTAAGTAAAATTGGCGACCTCTGTCGAGGGTGACCCGAAGGCTCCCTTTTCAATAGCTACTACACCAAGGTGTAGGGGAGGGCGCTACTCTATTCCCTGGATTGCTCCATTTTACCCTTGATCTGTACCTTGTAATTCTAATTGTTAAGCAAGGAAGCATCAAGTACCATTTTTTGTGTCTTTGGTATGACTCGACCTGGGATTGAACCCTGGTCTCCCTGGCCATTGGCGAACACTCTACTCATTAGGCCAATGGCCCGGTAAAACGAACTTGTAGCAACTCGAATAAATTTATATTTGAGATTGCCATTTGATTTAATTCATATATTACAAAATAAAGTTTCTTAGATAATTGAATCCAAAATCTGCTTCAATATAAATCCATTACTTTTTACGGTTAAGTTAGTTACGGTAGGTTTCCTAAATAGACTTTTCGTTAAATTAATATTGATAATCTAGAATCAATTGAGTATATTATTGAATAATTAATATTAACATTAATTTCATAGAAAATTAGAAATCAAATGTTATCTTTATTTTGATTGTGTTTTTTGTTTGTTTTTTTGTTGTTTTTTTTTTAACTAAATCTTAACTCACAAGGAACATCCTTTGATATTTACCGGCTTTAAAAGATAAATAGCAATTTAAATTATTGGTAATGTGTTCTTTAAAATAAAAAAGAGGAATACTTAAATATTTACATATAAAGATATTTTCTAGGAACAAAATAACATTTTTTTATATTCTTGCCAGAAACAAGGGTTGAGTGTCTCTATTCGAAGCACAAATGTATTAAACTCCCTCTGATGATGGTCATTATTTATTAGGGAACCACTGAATTAAATTTTCGTTAAATTTATAAAATACATATAAGTATGTGTGTATGTGCATATATATATATATATATATATATCCTTCCATTGAAGCAATTATTTTCGTGTGTGTGTATATATATATATATATATATATATATATACTCATTAAGAAAAAACAACGAAACCAATCACAAAGGATTATAAATTTATTTCAATCCTGTTACGCATTTTTGAAATTTTCAAAAACACGAAAAAAAATTAACAGGACTTCATCAGATCAATTAGATAAAAAAACTGAAGTTTTAAGCAATTATTTTCGTATATATATATATATATATATATATATACGAAAATAATTGCTTAAAACTTCTGTGACTTTTTAGCCAGATCCTATTTATAGAATTTGTTCTGATTAATTCGAAATAATGGAACTACTCCACTATTCACAAACTTTTAATAGTAATCTTCCTTTAGGATTTATGATTTGAGTGAATGTGAATACATATTCCCCACACTATTAATATTGTAATAAATTGAATTGGTAATTTTTTATTTTCTAAGTTTAAAGAGTCTTTAAAATGCTATTGCGTAAACTGTGACAGAGAGAACTCCACCCCACCCCCAGACTGATTGATTAATTAACGATTCTAGGGAAATAATTAAGGAAAATTCATTTTTTTCTTTCTCTCTTCTTCTTATCCTTTTATTTCCTATCCTATTTTATCTATTTATTTTGTCCTGAGATTCTTTAAAGTGAATCTTGCGATAATATAAAAGAAAACAGTAATGAAGTTTATACAGGCTAAGGGGGTGAATGAAAGTTCATACTGGAAATAAAAAAACACCTCGAGTGGACCTTATGGTGGAGATAGTAATAAAGTCTGCAAGGATAAGTTTAAGCTAAAGGTGTAGCCAACTGTAGCCAACTTAAGTGGATCTTACGGTGGAGATAGTAATCATATTTACCGACCCCTCCACTCGGGCAGGATATGACACAAGGTCGATTTTTAAGCGGAGTTTTACAGGTTTGGATTCAGAGAACCTAGTCTGCCCTACTATTTACCCTGGAGGGAGAATAATTGAATTCATACCTTTCCCAAGTGTATTAGTGCTATGTGAAATGCAATTAGCCTGGTCCAGGATTTGAACTCGTGTCGTCGTGTCCATATCCTACGACGATAACCATTACACCACGAGCACATCGGTGGAGATAGTAATAAAGTCTGTGTGGTCAAAGCAAGAATAAGATTAAGCTAAAGATTGAGACCATGTAAGTGGATTTGTCCTTTTTCAAGTACTGACCGTCTGCTTGGGATCAGCAGGGGGTACTGAAGTTAAATCTTAAGTATATCTTTAAATGCAGCGTCGGCCATATGTGAAAAAAGTTGGTCAACTTGGCGATTTACATATCATTATGCATAGGCGTACCCAGAGATCATCAAAACTCCACCCCCAATTTATATAAACAAGACACGACGCCCATACATGAGTACAGTCGAGGTAGACGAGAGATCCAGAGAAACAGAGAAGGGTCCAGTGCAGCACCCATCTTAGAACTTCGACTCAAAGCCAAGATTAGTCTAGAACCGAGAGTTCGAAGTAAAAGCCGAGACAACTGATTATTTTTCTGCTAAGAAAACCAAGAGCAATAATTGCCTCCCTTACACCTGTTTGATCTGTCACATTTTCCGAACAAACGAATAAGTTTCGTAAGACCTTTTTCTTTTTCTTTCTTCCTTATTGTATTCAACACATTTTGTAAATCCATACATCATAGATAAAAACAAAAGATTGGAGAAATTTGAAAGCGTTGTTTTCCTTCTTCTTATGCATTTTGTGAACCGCAACAGGTACAATCTCTCTCCCAACAACGATTTTATTTCGGCGTGGATTCCAGCCAAAATTGGAAACGATCTGAGGTAGCTAGAACACTGCCATTCGAATCAAAAGACACAACGTGGGGAATGGTAGGAGTTATCTCGGATTGGCAAGCAGAGCCGAGGAATTGAATGTCGGCGAAAATTCCCAAGCGGAACTAGATGCATCGGCCAGGGCTGGATTCACAACGTCAGAAACAAAAACTAGTTCTGCTGTGTCATTTTTGTAGTTACATATTGTTGTAGCTGTCCCGCCTACGATACCTAATATATCTGGTTTAGCAAAATCGCCGAATCACCCATGACGTCAGACAAGAAAACGTCTTATATATGTCATGAGTGAACTTCAGCTATGAACACAAGAACTATTTTTCGAAAGGAGTTAATTCTGCTTGTCTTTCGGGGAAAAATTATTACCACAGGAAAAAATATATTAAAAAGTTCCTCTTCAAAGTATAATGAAGTATCTCATTATTATATTTCATAAGGGGAATTTCTGTGTACAGAAATACTTCTCTCGACCAGCGGAGTAGCAACGGCTAACGCTATATAAATACACTGGCAGCAACCAAATGTTATCGCGGCAGCCGGGCTTCGGCTCGGTGCAGTGTTTAAGGTCAAAAACGAATGGCTCCCGGCTTTGGCTTGTTGGAATTATTTTATTGTAATGGGAACATCTTCTTGGAAGAGACTTTTATGGTTGTCACCGCCAGAAGGAAATGACAGGATTTTTTAAAACTGACACCGCCTGCTGAACTTTTTTCAGCTAAAGCCACTGAACAAAGAAGAAGTCCCCTACAGTCAAGGGAAAATAGGAGGTAAATCCCTCATAGAATTTTACGGCTGTGCTGGACCTCTCCTAGCGAAATATGCTGTTTCCTATATCTATGAATTTGTGCTGTTTTGAATTTAATCACGAGGTGTTCCAGAACTACCCTGCTGTGCTGTATTCTTCCAGGCGAAATGTGCTGTTACCTATATCTGAGAATTTGTGTCGTCTCAACTCAAAGCATGAGGTGGACAATTGAATTTTGCTGTCCTATACAAGTACTGAAAGAATTGCTGAATGAACCCCCATGTCTGCATTATTCGCTGTATTGACGGAAAAGTGAACAGGTTTTCCCAAGAGTTGTTTTTTGCTGAAGAAACTCTTTTTTGCATTCATACAACTCCACTTTTGGGGGGAGTTGTAAGTAGCAGCTCCTTTGTTCGTTGAAGACAAATCAGTTCCTTGTAACTCGTGAGTGATCTAGTGTTTTTTCGAAACAATTTGTATCATTGTTTCTTGATTCAGCTTTTTTAGATGATCACTAAAATAGCAATTAATTTTAGCAACTAGTATTTTACTTCAAAACTTTGTGACTCCTTTTTATTTATTTTTATTTACTTGGTAATAAATACTTCTTAGTTTTACACACGAGGCACGTTTTTCCTTTCTTTTTTTTTTTCCAAAGAGCTAGGCCACCTTTGGCTGAACTCGATCCTCGGCTCGAACCCAACCCTCCCTCCCTTAACCCCCACTGTAAACCGACTTTCGGGTCATTGACTTTGTGTCAAGTCCTGTCTGGTGGGAGGCAATGACAAATACCGCCGAGCTTAACCCGGGGGAGAAGAAGGATCTGTTCTCTCTCCCGGTAGCATGGGCTTTGTGTCTTCATCACCAAACCAAAAGCTGCCGAACGTCGGGTATGCGTCCTTATCAGCAGCCGAAGCAGAAGACGTGCAATCACACAGCCCCGGACCCAACTCAGCCTACCAAAATCATAGCAGCCTTTTTATTGTTCATTCAAACAGCTCTTCTCAGAGCTAATGTCAAAAAGTCTTACCATCCTCAAACAGATCTTCTAAGAGCTAACCTATAAAAGTCATCTTAGACTACTTTTGGTCTCCACACTATACCTTCCTGGCAGATACCATGAGACGACGACGCAGCAGCCAGCATCAACTGCAGACCAACGCCAGCTTAACCCAGCAGCCGTTCCGGCACAACCAAATACCAGCACCAACTGCTGACCAGCTCCACTACTCGGGCTAGCACCATCACTTCAAGGCAACTTCGACACCCTCCCCCGGTTAACCAAACTACTGCACAACCGAGATATCCTGCCTTTACCACAAATGCGTCCACATCATTGACCGTCTCCAGTAACATCTACAACCTGACCTTACAGCAACACCTAATATCTGCACCAAGCACCTTCTAGACGCGCTGTAGCCACAAACTAATTGAAAACTGAGTCTAAGACTTTCTACAACCCAGACTACACCGACGTGATACAACAACCGCGATTTCCACACCTGCTCGTCTTTTGTGTAAGATTCACTTAATAAAACCTGAATTTAAACTTATCCACTTGCTTCTGTCATTTGTTCAGTCCTCTATTAATCAACCACAAACAACAACACTAATTCCTATTCGCGGGATCGATACACCATCTAATGATACTTTTTTTTTCCTCGAACTCAACACAAAACTTCTGAGAATTTACCAAATAATTTTGTGTGCGTTAAAAAAAGAAAAGACGGTGAAGCATATTGGGAAGAAAATTCCATGTTTTCCGTTGTCTTATAGGATACACATTTCTTTAGTTTCAGATAAATCAACTCAGAACACGTAGATAGGAATATTCTTGAGGAAAAGGATCAAAAACTAACTTGTAGAAAAATTTGTCACAAAAACAAAAATAGTAAGGTTCCAAAATAAGTAATTTCTGTGAATCTGATTGGTTAAGACAGGTCACGGATTGTGTCTTCGCTGACGTACGCGCATTTGAATTTTATTTTACCTTTTAATAAATTTAAAATATTTTACTTTAATCTACTTTTATTTTACCAAAAATAGATTGACACCTGATGACCTGCTAATACACACAACAGTTAGGAGAATAAACCAAAAGACTCATACATACCAGGGCATACACATAGACTTGTACTTACATACCCCTATGTATATCTTCTCTCTTTAGTGCGGACTACAATGAACATACACATATACACACATTCAATTTCACACGCAATATTCGTGTTTTACACGCACACATATGAACAACTTTTGTATAATTATTTCTTTGCCATTGTCGAGTTGATATAAAATATAAAATTGTTTTCTAATGTTCTTATTTTTGTCAAATTTCTCTTGTCTACGTTGTTTGTAAAAATGTGTTGTATCATTGTGGAAACAACACCTGAGGTTTTACTTTTCGCGAAACCGCGGGAAATACTCTTCCTCCACTGTCTAATTGGCAAACTGATTTTTAAGTGCCTTTTTCCGTTTAGCTGCTGTATTTTTTATGATGCGTTGTCATATTTGCTATCAAACGTTTGAAACATTTGAACCGTTTTTCGATAGCATTTCTGCCGAAAAGTTAAACTTTTTGGTTAAAAGCTACAAGAAGGTACTCTTCAAAATGTCAGACTGAAAATCCAAAATCTGATCACACATAAGAGCTCTTTTTCCCCAAAGACTAGAATTCATCAAATTGAAATAAATGCAGAAAAAGGAACTGTGACAAATAATAAAAATGGATGACATACAATCCAACGATTCTTTTCTTAATATCATCGATTGAAAATGGGGGGAGCTTCTTATATCCATTAAATACGTCAATAATTAATAGGTCAAAAGAAACAAATTTTTCACGTTTACCACATTTTTTTCGTTGGCACAATTTGTCTTTTTCAAAATCTTATGAGAATACATTCATTCAATGTAGAATTTGTTCATCTATTTAATTCTGGGTTGAAGATTTTTTTACAAAGTTTCTTCATCGTATTTTTTCTTGTGTGTGATCTATATATAAGTAAAGTTGACGACAGTAGTCGAGGGCAACCAGAAGGCTCCCTTTTCAATAGCTACTACACAGAGATGTAGAGAAGGGCGCTACTCCTTTCCCTGATTGCTTCACTTTACCCTCGATACACACCTTATATTGCTGAGTGGTAAGCAAGGAGGTATCAAGTACCATTTTCAAAGTCTTTGGTATGACGCGACCTGGGATTGAACTAAGATTCTGTTTTTGAGTTCAAACACCTTCAGACCATTAAAGTAGATAATATGAAATAAGAATAAAGTAGTTTACGACTTAAACTCTCATTTCATATCCCTGAAACGTCGTCTTTCACAGACGAAGCTTTAAATAGTTTGACCCATCATATTGTCTTTTTCCTCGACACTTGTTTATTATAATTTGTTTCATTTCACTCTTTAATTTTTCCTGAACTCTCTATCAATCAATGTTCACGAATCTAAAGGTTCATTTTCTCTCGCTGTTTTTCTTTAAGAAAGCTCACTTCCTTAATTCTTGCTTGGCACTCGACACGTGTGGAATATTTTTACATTTAGAAAAACTTATGTGCACGCATTCACGCATGTATATAAGTAGCTGCAGTTTTTGTAAGAGCCGCGCGTAAAATGACTAGGGAGATTCGTTGTTGGTTTTTCCTTCTTGTCGATTGGTTAGCTGAAAGGGAATTTGGGAAGAGAAGCAAAAGGAACAAAGAAAAGGGTAACTTTGGGTTAAGGTTTTTTTATTTTGTCGACACACCCTATTTCTTGAAAGGGAGATATTCTCCCGAGCCAGCTAAGGCGTGTCTCCTTCGAAGTCTTGGGGGGGTCGAAAAAACCGAACGTCGAGCGTCCTTTTAGGCACCCAGATTTTGGGACTCTTTTTTTCGACGCATGGCCCAAGGGTTCCTCCGGTCTAAGGCTCTCTGGGTGTCTTACTTTTTGTGTCTTTTTATTTATTTTTTTTTTATATATATAATTAATTTTGTTTTGTTTTCATTTGTCTTCATTAATTCCCTCGTAACGAGCAGTGCCGAGGTGGAGGAGGTGAGCAAAGAAATCGGAAGGTACGAAGCTGTAACAGGGGCCAAGATTAACCGCGAAAAGTCTGTCGGCTTGCGGTTGGGCTCGTGGAAAGGCTGTGCTCTTCCCGGCCCCTTCATTTGGAAAGACGGTCCGTGCAAGATACTCGGCGTCTGGTTTGGGCCTGACCTTCAATTGGAGAAAAATTGGTCGGAAGTACTGAATAAGGTCGTAGCCGCAACTGAGTTGTGGCTGCGTAGAAGGCTTTCCCTTAAGGGTCGGGCAGAGGTGTGCAGTTCGCACATCTACTCCCTAGCCGTATATCGACTTTCAGTACTTCCTATCCCGCCCACCATCCTATTCAAGCTGGAAAGGATTCTCTTCCAGTTTCTCTGGGCCAAGACACATCCTTTGGTGCGACGGGAGATCTGTTACCTTCACCCTTCTGAAGGCGGTCTAGGAGTGCCTAACGTCGAGGTACGGCGCCATACTTTGCGTCTTACTTTCCTAGACCGGATGTGTTCACGAGACACAGCGACGGGAAGCGTCTGGAAAGAAGACGCTAAACAATCTTTCCCGTCGCTAAGAAGTGTGCATTTTGCTGATGGGGAGGCCCATCGGTTGCCCAGATGCGAATGCCCTTCTATCGCGAGTGCCGGCATGCTTTGAAAGTTCTCTCTCGGCTGCAGACAGGTCTCTCTGACAGCCGGCCGTTGTCGAGTAGGGCATTATATCGATGTTTAGTCAGCGATGGTCTGATTGGCGAGCTCGGTGTGACGGAGGCGGAGGGTCGCTTACTGTGGCCTTGGGCCCCCAGGATGAGGTGTCTCAATAATGACGAGGCTTCCCTCACCTGGCTGGTCATTCGGAATGCCCTCTGGGTCGGCAAGAAATTGTTTGCAGCGCAACAGGTCATTTCGCCTGAGTGCGGCCGGTGCAGTGATTTGGAGGAGACTATTAGTCACACCTTCTTTCATTGCCCGGTCGTACGGCCGCTGTGCAAGCTTCTTGAAGGCTACATGGTCCGCATCCTCAATGGAAAGTTTTTTGTCCTGGAAGCCAGTTCTGTGTGCAGCAATGTGGTGCCGAGGTTGAACAGATAGGAACATTATGTGTTTCTCTGCTTACTCGGCGTTATGCGTGTCGTGATTTGGACGACGAGAATGAAGGAACTCTGCGAGGATGTGTCTTTTTCTTCTCAGACCCTGGTGGCATTTTTTAAACACCAAATCAAAGTCAAAATCCGGTCTGAGAGAAAAAGACTCTTCACTGGAGTTTGGCGAAAGGTGGGTGACTGTTGCGCGCTTGTGTCGCGTGGTAGGAGCCAACCTTATTTTCACTTTGGACATTCCAGGGACTTAAGAATTTTGAGTTACCGGAAGGACGTGACCACCCAGCCCAGGTAAGTTAGAATTTTTTAGGCCATTTTTGATTTAGTTTGTTCCTAATTTAGTTAACTTAGCTAGAGTATGCAAGGTCATCGAGCCCCCTCTTTTTTGTCCCCCTCTTTTGTTTTACTCTCCCTTCCCTTCCCCTCTGTTAGATGACAGGAATTAGAGTTCTCCAGGAGTGCGAGGGAGGGCTTATTTTATTTCATGTCTATTTGTTTACTTATATTTTTTACCAATTATTTATCCTATTTGATTATTTTTCCTCCTTCGACACTATTTTCGACTGGTTAACTCCTCTTTCTGCCATGTTTTAGTACGTGGGGGGGACCCCATACTAACCATCATAATGTATATATGTTTTGTTCATCTTTCGTTTTTAGGGGAGTTGTAAATAAATGTATATAGCGTTCGTTTAGTTTTTTTAAATCGCTCCCCTCACTCTGTAAATATGGGAATAAGTTTAGAAGGCCATGGAGCATTAATGTTGTTTTGGTGATTGTTGTTTTTGGTGAATGCAGTTTGATCGTGATATGTTTAATTGAGGTATTTTGGTGTTTTTTAATTTGGAGATATGTATTGGTCAGTGAATGAGTCTAGTTAAGTTAGAGATTAGGATAGTGTTGACCAGCCTCCCCCCTTTTTAGGCCTTGTGCCATATTTGTATTTTTTATACAATAAATAATGTCTTCATTAATTCCCATAATGCATACCTGCCCAAGTACCTGAGCTTCGGTAAGGATGGATGCATGAAAGAAGAATCTTTTGTAAGGTGTGTGAAAGCATATGCGGTTTTTTGTTTTGTTTTTATTGTATATATGTATTCATATTTCTATGTGTAGTAAAAGTAATCTGGAAAAATAAACTCGTCTACCTGACTGCGTGATAATTAGTTCTTGTGCTCTGAACTCTTGTTTTGGTGATTTGTATTTCTCTTCTGAGAGTTGTCGAACATTGGCGTAGGTGGAGGCATAATCTCCAGTGTCTATGATATGTGTTACTTTCGTATTAGGCACTGGAGGCTGCTCCGTTCGTGGTCTGATAAGTTTTGGAAATTCTTGGGGGAGAGACTGCACTTCTGGTCGGTTGGTGTGGTCATTCATTGTTATACTTTGAATTTGCGCGGTGACTCATCCTCCATGAATAAATTGGTGTGTCGTTTCATCAATAAGTTTTCCATTACTGCTGTTTAGAATTAGGCCATAGTGACGCAGACAATCTGCGCCTTGGAGGGGGTTGATGGTATCCGCAACTATTACGGTCCATGTGTATGAGCGGCGTAGGCCCGGAATACCAATAACGACAACCGTTTCTCCAAAACATTCAATATCCCGTCTGTTTGCTGCTGAAAACTTAACGGGCGTTGGATTTAAGTGTATACTAAGTATCATTTTCTCCGGCAAGATTGTAATAAAAGGTACCCGTGTCTATCACGAAGTTTACGTGATTCACTGGTTATGTTTCTAAGTTCAAATTCAGTTCTGGAAGTAAACCTTCTTTATGAGGAATGCGGTTACCATGTGGGATAGCAGCAGCGTTCGTAAGAAAGATTGATTTTGCGGGATAGTTCAATACGTGGTGTAAATTAGTGAACAGGTTGAAAATAAAATAATTCCTCGTTGAAAAGTAGATGGTCTTTTGGTTATAGACTCACGTGTTCAAACAATGTCGGAGGTCACCATTTATGGAGATTCGTTGTTATGTTGGTTCTTCTTTCTTAGCTAAAAGGGAATTTGGGAAGAGAAGCAAAGGAACAAAGATAAGGGTAACTTTGGGTTAAGTTTTTTTATTTTGTCGACTCGCACTATTTCTTGGAAGGGAGATATTCTCCCGAGCCAGTCAAGGTGTGTCTCCTTCGAAGTTTTGGGGGTCGAAAAAAAGAACGCCGAGAGTCCCTTTTGGCACCTGGATTTAAGGCTTCTTTTTTTTTTCTTTTTTTTTTTTGCACATGCCCCAAGGGTTCCTCCCGTCTGAGGCACTCTAGGTGTCTTACTTTTTATGTTCTTTTATTTACTTTTTATATAGATAATTAACTTAATTTTATTTTCTTTCATTAGTTTTCACATGACTTCATGTTAAATCAGACTTGGTGAAAAGTGTGAAGTTCTTTCTATGCATGCCACCCTTAAAATTTGAATCGCTTTTGTCGCTGTTTTTAAGGAGCTATTTCGCACCTTTGAACTTCTCCAGACTTTTTAGTAGCAGCCCAGCTCTCGTACATATTGTAAGACTTCCTTTTGTATTTTATTCTTCTGATCTTTCTACAAATAGAAGCCAGAAGTTCAACATTGCATTTTCAGGAAAAGTCCTCTTCACCTTTTTAAAAGTCATCACATGAAACTCTCATTAACTATTGCTATTACATCTAGTCCACTGCCCTGAGTCTGTTTTTCTTTTTGTTCCAACTACTCTAAATTGATTTCTAAAGAAAAACCATTCGCTTTCGCCAAAAAAAATGTTAATGATGAGTGCAATAATAATTGGTATATTTGTAGGCAAGTTGTACGATAAAACAGTTTCCAGAAATATATTTAATCTATTTTCGCAAATTCTCATAAATTGTTTATTCATCATACCTCTATTTGAGTACGAAGTTTAGATGTTGATTAAAGAATAATGCTAAGCTAGTTTATTCCATTGTAGGGACGAAATAGTCGGATAATCGGAAAAGTGTCCTCGCTGCTGTTGCGTTACACTAAACTGTGCTAATTTGCTGCGAGCAATATTGAACAAGTCCTGGCGGCAACACCCCACAAGGCACCAATTATACGGCCACCTGCCTCCTGTCACGAAAACTATCCAAGTTAGACGAACCAGACATGCAGGTCACTGCTGGAGAAGCAGGGACGAGCTCATAAGTGTACTCCTATGGACCCCCACATGAGGCCGGGCAAAAGCAGGATGACCAGCTCGAACATACATCCTGCAGCTATGTGAGGATACGGGATGTGGCCCTGAAGACCTGCCAGAGGCGATGAATGATAGGGAGAAGTGGCAAGAGAGGGTCAGGGATACCCGTGCCTGCGGCACGACATGATAATGATGATAGACATCAAGTTCTAGTAATAACACAGATTCCATCCCCTCTCTCTTTCTCTCTCTCTCTCACCCAAACGCCACGAATGACGTTTATTTACGTGGGTGTCTGTCATATTCAATTTACTGGCTTTCTATTCTCTAATGACTTTGTTTTATAAAATTTAAATTATTTAGAATTCAAAACATCTTAAATGGAAATTATTTTTAAAAGCAAACCTCTGAACAAAATCGTAAAATTATTTTTGATCTATCTCCGTGTCAATCTAATTTTCATTAATAGAGTATGTAAAATTCTAAACAACTTACTTTAGCGAAACTTATACCGAAAAGAGAAGTTCTAAAAAACATATATATTCTTAGTATAATTTTAAAAGAGTCTACTGTATGTTCTCTAAAGGTAAAAAAAATCTTTCTTTTAAGAAAATTAAATTAAGAGCAATAAATTTCTAGAATTTACTTAAATGATGAAATTAAATATTTTGATGGAAAACTCACAATTCTCTGTCTTTCTCACATACATAGAACGGGTATATTTTCAAAGTGTATCATTCTTTTTTAACTTATCCGTTGGAACAGAAATATTTAAAAGAAAAAATAAATTAATGAGGTTCTTAAAATTTGTTTTGATTTCTTCCCACCGACACTTTTATGCAAAAAACTTAACGATTGGAAAATAAACTTCATAGGAAAAAGATCAATGGGACTAATTGCAAAACAACATTTTAATCTTAAAAAATTTAATCAATACATAGCAAATAATTAGAATATATTCTATGAAGTATGTAAATGTTCATATGATTAAATCATCACACCGCATCTGTGCATTTTTTATATGATTTTTTTCGATTCTGCGTGAGATATTTTGCAAGAACAGACAAACAAATTTAGTGATAACGAAGATAGACACAATATCACGTAAATCTAGATGAACAAATAATCGGAGGAGGGGGGTCTCTGTGGCGTAATGTCTGAACGACGAGTTCGAACTCCAGTCCTGCCGTTATATTCACTTTCGTATTAATATCCTTGAAAGTGGGTTGTACCGTGTGGCCTACGCGATTACCAAGGCCTGTCGTATGATTGAAGTTAACTTGCTGACGTCACTACTAGTAGAGGTCTGTTTTATTTACTACGCGGCGTCTTTCAGCGTTGACTCAGTTTCAGAACCAAACATGCCTTCCCCTCGTGTAGTACCAAAGTACAAAGGGAATTATAAAAATGATCCGAGAGTTCATTGTTTTTCGTTTCCAAAAAGTAACCATTTATTTGATAAATGGAAACATGCCATTAAAAGAATTTTACCCCAAGTCCATTTAGCAAAGTGAGTAGTTAAAATTTTAATCACCATTTATTTCAACAGGCGCTAAAATCAAAATTTGTTAAAAAATTAGTTTTGCTGTAGCACGAGAAAACAGTTTTGAAATTTAAACTGAAGCCGAAAAAACTTGTTAAACATATTTTCTAAAAATATTTGAATTGATTTTTTTATTGATATTTTATTTAAGAAAATTGTGTTTTCTTTTCAATGAAATATTTTAAAAAATTCTTAGAAAACGATCGTAAAAACTTTTAACATTTCTATACTTGAAACATATTGAATCATTTTTAAACATGAAAAAATATTCCTAAATTAAATTTTTTTTCATTCTTGAATGACCAAAAACTACAAAATTTATTCTTTAGTCAATTTTAAAAGAATTTGTTTTATTTTTAAGTTTTTTTTATTTAAAAACTTTGAAAAATTATTTGTACGAAAAGTCAAGTCACTATTGCCGAAAATTTGAATTTGAAAATGATGACTTCAACTTTGTTTAAACCAATTATTTCTGAAAAGTTTTGAATTTATTTGAAACATCAAGGCCTAAATCACACCACCACACTTGAATTTTGAAACATAATTTTAAAAATATTTGATTTTCAGGAAATATTTAGCAGAAAATGAACACGCAAACACACTGAAAAAATATTTTCCAAACATTTTTTCCTTTTTTGATAATTTGAAAGTTTATCATCGATATTAATCCGTAGAAAAAATTGGAAATAAAAAATATCAAATATTCTAGAATTTTTTTAAGTGTATCTTTTTTGAAAGGTAAAAATATCTTTTTATTTCATCCAGGAGGATTAACAATGGATTCAAAATATTTCAAAATATTATTTTAAAATTCGAACTCCGTTGTTTTTTTGCAGAATTTCCCAAAAGATATTGTTTTTCTAATAAATGAAGATATATTTTAACTTTAAATTAGAATAGGGAAATTCACTTGATTCAGTGGAAAGTCGGACTTTGGAATAGTAATACGAAAGTTCGAATTCCAGTCTTTCCATTTACGTTCACATTTGGATAATATCCTTAGGAAAGGGACTTGAACTTTAATATTTTTAATTAATAATTTTTGCTTATTTATTGTTGCTTCTTGTTTGTTCCTAAATTCTAATGATATTATTGTTGGTTGCTTGATTGCTATATTTGAGTGATTCCGATTTAAAAATTCTTGCAATTAAAACAAAAGTGATTGTGATTTTTCATAATCAAATTAAAAATATGAAAATTTAAGCAGTGTTTGTTTAAATTGTTTTTAAAATTTAGACGAATAAACTAAAGATTTTGTCTAAAACCGTGTTTATTTACAAATACGACCGACAGTCAGTGATGTTTATGTTTATATTTTCTCATTAATTATTGTTTTTCTTAATTTTAATTAAAATTAATAAAAACAAGTATAAATCAAAACATGTCTCTTTCTTTTCTTTCTTGTTACTTTTTAAAATCTTTATTAAGAAAAAACGACTTTGTGATTCTAATTCAATGTTGTCATGAAGCGAGAGATTCATGGCTCCACTAGCGTGACGTCACATTTAATCGCGCAGGCCTGGGTATTAATGACGGCCACGGTTGTACCTCCTTATCCCGCCCAGCTATGGGTTAAATAATACTGTTACTGTTCTTCTAAAAGGATGGATTTGACATTGAATAAACCATAAAGGTTGATATGCCATTAAACAAAGAAACCAAACAAAAAAAACTTAAGTTGAATTGTTATGTACAAAGGTGGCTCATTACGTCTTTCGATCTGAAATTTCTCCCGTAGAATGTTTGATTTACAGTCATGAAAATAAAGTATTTAGACACTTGCCGAACATTTATTTAAACTACTTCATATACTTTCGATTTACGCTATTAATGTATTTTGATATAAAGTTTAAAACTATAAATATATATTTCCAAACATAAACAGCCCAGTCGGCTGGGACTGTAGAATAAGCCGACTGCATCTCTGCAGTTAAATTGAATTCTTAGAAATAGAACTGTTTGACCATTCAACTGTGTGTAAATACATGACTGATGTTTAATAGAATTGTTCGAGATGCATAGCAATAACTGGAACCTTTTAACTGTGTGCTAACGAGTGAGTAATGTTAAATAGCATTAGAAGAGTGAAATAAATAGCAATACTTGAAACTCGTTGTGTGCCTAAATTGAATTATTGGTATAACATAGCAATACTTTCGAACAGTTTGACTGAGTGCAAATGAATGAATAGTGTTCAATAGAATTATTAGTGTTCGATACCAAAATAACTGAAACCATTTTAAAGTGTAAAAACAATAGTAATACTAGTAAATCAATTCTAACTCATTTAGAAATGAATTTATTTTCAGATAATTCACTTAGAAATCATATGTATATCCATTTAAATGCGCGCAAACAAATGATTAATAAGTGATTAGAATTATTTGTGTTTGGTAGAAATGCTTGAAACCATTTAACAGCGCGCCAAAAAAAAATTAGCTCAGGCTCGTTTAAAAATGTGTTGACAAATCATATATATAAGAGGATTTCGCATTGAATAACCTACAATAGTTGATATGCCATAAAATCCAAAATAGAATATAATAGAAAGAAAAATTCAGATAGTGTTAAAAATTTATTAAAAATATTATGTGAGAAGGAATGCGGGTATAGAGTTTGCATAGAAACTTTTGATTGATTTTAACGACATGCCAACTCCTCAAGGGTTATTTCATGCCTAGGTGCTTTTGAATCTTGTTCATTTTACGTTCATATTTAGTTTTTTGTTTTTAAAAGTTTTATTTTGCTTTTTATCCGATCTAATCGAATACGAATCATTTTTCAATAGATCAATTTGGCCCTAACAAGTGCAACCATTCCGGGTCAGAGTGGACCAAGGGTAATGGTGATAACACTTCCCCAGATCTCTAAAACTGAAACTTCATCACCGGATAAAATTTACTGTTATACTCAGGACATAAACTTTTGAAATATTCCAGCAAATACTACATAAGGTCATAGCGCCATTACAGTGGATATTCACTACTTGACCTTCTTACAACAAAGTTGCTATAGTTTAAATAAAGGTGGTCTCAATTGAAAAAAAAGAAAGATATAATTAAGTCACATGTTGAAGAAACTTTGAGATCTACATTTACGTATCATAGTCGGTTCATTTAGATGAGTTATTCTAAAGTGAAAGTTTGACACCACCAGAATTTTAGTCAAAATGTCTCGCCATGGAAAATTTGTCACAAGCAACTTGAAAAAGTGTCAAGTCAAAACAAATCTATCTTAATAGAAGATTCAAGATTATTAAGGACATCTTGAATATTAGTGCCCAGTAGGGTGGGAGGTGGTGCTGTAAAATACGCCGACTGAACTTCTGCAGATGGGTAAGACCCATCCAACAAATGAGGCCACCTGTTGGCCGCAATAAACGACCCGTAAAATTTTAGGATGGGATTCTGGTAGCTAAGCGGTTCTTGATTCGAATGGTAAAGTGACTTGCAACAGTCCATTTTAGCCCTTACAAGACCGGCGGTTGGAGAGACGCGATCCGATCAATCGGCTGGTCACGTCAAGCATGATGTCCCAAGCGTATTCTTCAATTGCTCATGAAGCAAAACCAGTACCCACCCTTATATTATAGGCGCTAAAAGGCGGTAGTTGAGGGTCAGTTGTGTTGAGAAAGTGCGACTTTAACCTTTGTTGAATCATAGACACCAAGTATTGGATTCTAGGGAGGGGGTGATATTGGCAAGGGTTCGGGGTCTTACTCCCGACTCTAGTATATTGGTAGTATTTCTCCGTCTCCATCAAGGTGAACGGGTTCTCTCCAAGGTAAATTCCCTACAAAAGTTGGACTCCATGGTGAGTGGTGGAGCACAGGACCGGTGAAAATGTAAAAACAATAAATATGACTCATTTAAACAAAAACCCAGCGCAACCCATACAAATTACCCAAGAGACTCCATACAGGCACAATGACAGCAACATAGAAGAAGCAACTACTTCTTTTCCTAGTTTAATAATCTTCAAGTCAACAGAGGAAAAACTATAACAAAACCCTTCCCTTTAACAATAGAAAGATTTATTTCGACAAACGTAGCGCCTAAAACTGTAAAAATAACACACAACAATAATTTAATTGTGGAAGTAACAAAAAAAGAAATATCCCGAACAATTATTAAAAATTATCACCATTCAGAATATGAAAATTAAGACATATGCACATAGATCCCTCAACCCATCCAAAGGAGTGGCGAAAAGTCCTAAACTATCTGCCTGTTCATCAAAGAAATAAAACTCAACCAAAAAAAAAATATCTGATGTAAAGAGAAGACCAATTCATTTACAACAACACTTGCATTCTTATTTTCACCCCCCCCCACACACACACACATCAATCCTCTACCTAAACTTAAAATTAACTCTAAGATAGTAAAGGTTGACACAAATATCTCAAACCCACTCCGATGCTACAACTACCAAAAGTTTGAGCATTACTAAAATCGGCGCATAAAAAATGTTGGGGGAGTTCTAACCACCCAGAATCAACATGAAAACAATTACAATGCATAAACAACAGTGGAGATCACCCAACTGACTTTGTAAAGTACAAGAAAGAGAAAAAGAGGTAATGAAAATTAAATCTACTCAAGACATGCCTTTTTCTAGAGGTACGAACATCCTAATGCACTGTTAAACACTTTCTCATAGAATGGATAGCGTTTACTAATAAGGAAATGCCTTTTCAGTGCAAGTAATATGAAAAATCTATTTGAAAATAACATAGATGGAATTGAGTCTATTTTGAGAGAAATAAAATTATGACAAAAATATGAACATAACCCTGATCAATACAGGATTTTATTTTAACATACCGTCCCGTTAACTACAAAAATGTAATTATCAACGCACGACATAACTTATACCCCAAACCTCAAGATATAAAATAATCCAAGACGAATTGACCATCCGTTAAAATCCACTGAACCACATTAACCCAACAAAGCATCAATTACTTAAAGACTATTTATCATGAAGAGCACAGGAACGATTCAAAATTCTGTACCTAATGTAAAAAGAGTTTTCTCTGAAAAATAATTAAATTCTCAGATGTTTTCTCGGGAGAATTTAAGGAAACGAGCATTTCCAAATGTAATTACATTTGGAAACGCTCGTCATGTAACAATTATCATCATATAAAGTGAACTCAGCTACCCAAGTCCAACCGCCCTGTCGGCTGAGGATGTAGAATACGTAGACTGCACCTCAGCAGAGAGGTAAGACCCCCCTCCCCATAGAACCACCTGTTGGCCGTGGGTGGCGACCTGTAAGGCGCTAGGACATAATCCTGGTGGGTGAGCAATCATTGATCCTGCGACAAAATAGTCAATGACTTGCAACACACCACTTGAGCTTTTACTTGGTCTGACATTTGACTTACATTATTTCCTTTTTATACAAACCACATGTTTTAGAATAATTTGAACATCTCTTTTCCGCTCGGCATTCATCTTCATTAATGGATAGGTTCTTTTCTTCACATTTGCCAGATTTTTTTGCCCTCTGCATATGTCCTTGTGGTGCCCAAATTTCTAGTATTTGAAGCACCGTAATGGGCGTGGTACGTAGAGTTCCACTTTTTCAACAGTAAAACCTATCTTAATTTCTTTTGGGATAGTGAACGAGTTAAAAGTGATCACGTAGGTGTTTGTTAGTAAACTCTAAACATTCCTCTTAATTGTGATTCTTCTATGATCTGTGACTCCCTGCTTTCGTAATGTTGTTTTTATTTCTTCCTCAGTTGCTAAGATCAGTTCCTGGATTCTTAGCACTCCATTGCAAGAGTTTAATCTCTCATGAGGATAAGCCTTACTTTTAAAGTTATGAACTTTTTCCATTTTTTGTAGGTTGTCAGCATTTTCTTTTCAGTTACTTCAATGAGGAGGTTTCCATTCCTGATTTTTTTTTTTTTTTTTTTTTTTGACGGATTTCAGAATTGCTACTTATGAGCTTTTCAATTAGAAAGGGTGATAGTTTTGCTAAACGGTGTTTCGTCCATTGATTTGAGCCCAATGAATTTTGGAAATTCATTTAATTTCGTGTCAGTGTCTGATTCAGAAAGGTTTGTTTTGTTTTGAGAAAAGTTATATTTTGGGTTAATCATTCATTGGTCCTCTGCTCCACCACCTACCACAGAGTCCAACTTGTATTGGGAATAAGCCGGGGGGGGGGATCCTAAAACATGTGGTTTGTATAAAAAGGAAAAAGAAACAATGCAAGTTAAATGTTAAAAATTTATCCTTCCCAAATTCTCGAAAGATTATGGATTCTTAAATGGGAACACAAAAGACAAATCGGATCCAACAAAGAGAAAGTAAACAAGAAAATAAATACATTGATCTCATTGAAAAACTGGTACAGTCGAGTGCAAGTGAGTTGGCTAAATTTCCCGAAACAACTGAGAAAAGTCTGCCATGGAGCATGAGAAGAATCAAAAAGACATGAAACTGACAATGAAGCAAAACAGAGAATAGAATGGATTCTTTTACCAAGACTATCCCACCAAATAACAACACTCTTAAACCAAAGCCCCAAAGATCTCCTATCCGTCCACCAAAATTTGAGGTGAATAACGGAAAAAAAAAAGAAAGAAAGGAAACCTTCCTAAAGGGGAATGATCAGCCGGTCCATAAGTCAGACACTCAGGCCAGCTCGACAGCCACAGAAGAAATATCAAGCCAATCAGAAGACCCAGTGGCTCCAATAGAATCTAAAAATAGATCCAATTCATAGAAAACCAAACCCCAAAAAGGTAAAAGCTAAGAAATCCCCAAAAAAACATCCATGGCATCATCACCATCATCATGTAGTGCTATCAGCACGGTTATCCCCGGCCGTCTCTCACCACCCCTCCCTATCGTATATTGCTTCCGGCAGGTCCTCACGGCTACATCCTGTATCCTCACAGAACTGCTGTATGTAGGTTCGAGCTGGTCGTCCTGCCTTTGCTCGGCCATGTGAAGGGATCCACAGGAGTAAATCACTTATGAGCTCGTTCCTACTTCTCCAGTAGTGTACCACATGTCTGGTTCGTCTAACTCAGATAGTTTTCGTGATAGGTGGTAGGTAGTCGTACAGCTACTGCTTTGTGGAGTGCTGCCTCCAGGACGTGTTCAGTATTGCTCGCAGCATTCTTTAGTAGTTGCCGTCAAGCTTTTCTCCATCCGTTTAGTTAGCGTCCATGTAGTGCATCCATATAGCAGTATCGACACGACCGCTACTTGGAAGAAACTGTGTTTTATTTTATCGGTCAGGTCTGACTTCCATATGACCGATAGCCTATCGATAGCTATCCATGCCTTTTCTAGTCGCGTGTTGATATCTGTCTCGGGTGATGAGACAAAGGGCTACCGTTTAATGTGGAGATGTCACCTGTTTGATTAAAGCACATGTATTCCGCCTTGTGTGCATTAACATGGAGGCCAATGCCTGCAGCGGTTCGTTATGTAGCAGGGTTTCGGCTTAGGCGGATGCATTTGCCAGAAGCGCTATGTCATCGGCGTAGTCGGCGTAGTCGGTAATTGTTTTTGCGGTGTACCTTCTGCTTCTTTCCTTTGTTAGCTTGAAATGGTTTTCTTTGATTTTATCAATAGTCTAAGCACGTAGTCTAGACAGATGATGAAGAGGTATGAGGCTAGTGTGTCTCCTTGCAATACACCTGCTACAATGTCGAAGTAGTCTGTATCTCCATACACCTGGAGAGCACTCAGATTAAATATAATCCAAAATGAACAACACTACCCTCATACAGTGGAACTGCAGGGGAATTTGAGCAAATTATGAAGAACTACTATTCTTGACAAAATACAACCCCAAAGTAGTATGTCTTCAAGAAACATTTCTCCAAGACATCAACCAACTAAACATTAGTAACGACAACTCATACAATCACCTACCCAAAGATGGACACAGAGTTTCTGGAGGTGTCTAAATCCTTGTTAGGAAAGACATGCCCCAGCACCAGATTAACATAGACAGTGATTGCTGCCGGGGTAACACTGCACAAACCACTAAACATCTGCTCCATCTACATTCCTCCACATGATCCAATAAATAAATTAATACAACAAATCCCCCACATATTACTAGGAGACCTTAACAGTCACAACGCTATATAGGGTGCCTGAAAACCAACAAAAAGGGGCAGGGATATGGAAAATTAATCAATGGTAAAATAACGTCAGCATCTTGAATGATAAATCCCCAACATATCTCTCAACCCATCTACCGGCTCCTATTCAGAAATTCATATCACACGATCGACTCATCATGGATTTTATATATGGAAGGTCTATAACGATTCTTGCGGCAGTGACCATTTCCCCATAATACCTGAAACTACTCAACATATCCATGACAACAGCAGGACTTCCGAGTTGGAAAACAAACAAGGCCAACTGGCAACAATTTAAAACATTATGCAATCGAAGACTGGTCCAAGATCCATCAGCACAGCCCTAATAAAGTAACACACCCTGGTTTAACAATAAATCCAAACTAGCAATTCAACAGCGAAAGGTTACCTTTCACAAATTCAATAAAGAAACTTCTACTAGCAACCTAAACTTTTTCAATGTGTTCAGAGCAAAGGCGCGGAAAACCATCAATACAAAATATATTGCTAAACGCTGGCTGAGACCTTCATGACAAATTCCTCCAACAAACAATTTCTTAGCTACAAAGACATTACAGAAAAACAAGAGCTGAATTTTAGATAGAACACTCAAAGCTAATATGGATTCTTCACGTTGCCAGAGCTAAAAGAAGCTATCCAAAAATCCCACAACACTGCGGTCGGCCTAGATGAAATTCATTACAAATTTCTCAGACAACTACCTCTGAAATCTTTAGACTATTTACTTAGTTTTTTAAATGACATCTTGAAAACTAGTAGATTTCCAGAACCATGGAAACTAGCTACCATTATCCCCATACCTATACCAGGAAAGAACAGTCTCTACCATCAAACTATCGTCTAATAGCATTAACAAGCTGCCTTTGCAAGACCATGGAAGATAGACATTTCACTCACAAACATTCACGAGAACGTACAACTAAGCTCTCCTCCCTGGATACTTAAGCAACCTGTGGTTATCCTCGACCTAAACAAGCTTACTAAAAATAAAACACCCCATTAATCTATCAAGAGAAACTCTACAACACTCAGAAAAAATACCCCAATCACTTGCACATTTTCACAGATGGCTCCAAAGACAGCAATGAAATCGAATGTGAAGCAGTTTTCAACAAAAAAATTAAGAAGAAATACCTCACAAAAGAAGCCTCCATATTTACCACTGAAATCTCGGCAATAAATTTGGCTCTAAAGATATTTTCAACAGGCAACTAAAAAGAATCATCATTCATTCAGACTCCATCGCTGTTTTACAGTCTATTAAAAATAGAAAACTGTATAATCCTTTGTCAAACATCTGAACAAACTCAACTTAACTATAACTCAACTATAAGCCATAGCAAAAATGTAATATTCTGCGGGATCCCAAGCCATATAAGAATCCAGGGAAATGATAAAGCTGATTCATTAGCTAAAACTGCACTAAACATGGTACTCAACAAAAACTCCAAAATACCGCATACTGACTTAAAACATAAAATCAGGCAAATAATAACAAAGAAATGGCAACAGCTATAGAACCAAAATACCCACAAGCTCGACTAAATACAGCCCATTCTAAAAGAAAAGAAACTGGATCCCAATAATACTAGAAGAGAAGAAACCGCCATTGCTCAGCTACGTATCGGCCACTTTAAATTAAGTCACTGCTTCATTCTAAAAGAACCCCCTCCTAGATATTCCTGTGAAAACCAATACACAGTAAAGAATATTTTGATTGGATGCATAAACCCCATCCACACTTAAAGAAAGTTCTACAACATTAACAGCATGAAAGAACTATTTGAAAAAATAGACCCTAAAAATATATTAAAATTTCTAAAAAAAGATTGGCCTCCTATTAAGGACGTAGACACACGTGTGGTCAATACTTTCAACCACTTTCCTGAATACAAACAAAATACAAATATCTAATATAACTACTAGCGCTAGATAGTAATGTTTGGAACCATTTAACTGTGTGTCAACAAATGAGCTCTGGCTTGTAAAAAAGATATCTACCAAAGATGCAATTACAAATCATATATATTAGATATATATGTATACACAGGATTTGGCATTAAATAACACACAGTGGCTGATATGCTATTAAAACTCAAACAACCAAACCAAATCGAGTCCAAATTCTCAGATGTTTTCTCAGAAGCATTTAAGGAAATCTTATTACATTTGGAAATGCTTGCCACGAAACGGTTATCATTATATGATGTGAACTCAGCTATTCAACTGCCCAGTCAGCTAGGACTGAAGAATACACTGACTGCACCTCTGCAGCAGAGGGGTAAGACCCCCACACCCAACGAGTGTCCTGGATATAACACTAAAATCTGATGTTATGTTCCAGTAATGCTGGAGCTTTGGGGAATGTCGTGTATTCCTTTATTGCCATCGCTCCCAGGTCCAATCTGTTCTGAACTGGTAGCAACTGATAGGTTCCTATCTATGGGTCAAATAGAACAAAACTGTACTTATGCTAAACTGAATTGTTTGAAATAGAACTGTTTTTGACATTGAAACTATATTTATGCTAAATTGTTTGAAATAGAACTAATTTCACATTTAACAGTGAGTAAACAAAAACTATAATTATACTAAACTAAATTGTTCGAAATAGAACTGATTATTTGTATAAAAATGGATTCTGTATTAAATAACCTAAAAAAGTTGATATGACATAAAACCCAAACAAACGAATCGGCTAAGTCCAAATTCTCAGATGTTTTCTCATGAGCATTTAAGGAAATCTAATTACATTCATGCTTGTCACATGATGGTCATCATCTAACCCTTGGCTACCGTAGTCACAATGCAATAACTTCATAATAGGTATTGTTAAATATAAAGAATTGAGACTACAACCCTCAGCATACGTAGAGACGCCTTTTTAAGCACTAGTTCTTATCACACTCTCTTATAAACAAGTATGGCCGTCTGTTCACTTCCGGTCCTAGAAAAACAATCTCGAGAGTATCAGGGGAGGTAACTTGCATGACTTAACAGGTATGAATCCAAATATTTTCTCTCTAGATATGGGTAAATAGTAGGGTACACTGAACTCTTTAACCTTGGTTTTGCAACCAGTCTAGAAGGAAAATCCAGAATAGAAAACAGTTGTAGATGTGGAGAGGGTATTGGCCAGGCTACTTGTGACCAAGAATAACGCCCCACCCCTGACCAAACCAGATTACGGGACCAACAGAAAAACAGTGAATTAGTTTTGGATGAGCAATGTATTCAAAGTATTTTGGAAGCTAATTCTTTCTTTTTGTTGCAACAGTTTGAAGAGAGTCAGGTCTTTTAACAACATTATGATCATTCAGTTAAAGGAATTTGTAAATTCTTTGTTCAGAGGAATGTACAAGTGCTTCAGTGGTCAAGTTAATGCTATGACTTGAATTTAATTGGACATGTATGGCAATTTAGGTTGAAATGTTGAATTTATCGGAAATTACTGATTTAAAAGTAATTTGCAAAGAAATGTTGGTCAAGACTTCAACAAACGTTGAGAGGGAGTGGTTATAAAAACAATAAAAATAAACCAGGGTAATCCAACTGAGTTTTAAAATTTCTAATCAATGTATCAGAATAGTTTTTCTGATGCTACCTTTGTTTAGGCCTTATTCTGCATTGTGTGCTTTAAAATAAGTATTTTGCCTTAGTTATTGTTTATTCAATGATAAAATGCATCACTTGTATACACTTAATGTAATTGAATGAATATTAAATATTTTGCAAGGGTTTAAATACTTTTGACCCCTACACACATATTGTATATACTTAATATTTACCAACTGATTTAGCAGAATTGACAAAGAAGGTAAAATTGAAAAAAATGTGTAAAATAACTGCTTTTTTTTCCATTAGGCTGTGGACTTATTGAATTACCTATAAAAAATCTCTTCTAGCATTGCCTTTTGTTAAAAATGCCAATTGTTACAGTATTGTCAGTATGATTTGCTTAAATGTTTCATTAAAAAAAAATCAAATAAAAAAAAATCCTTCCAGTCCTACCAGTGAACACCTTTAAAATGTATTGCCTATCATTGCAAATGTATTCAATACATTTGCAAAGATGATACTCCACTGACACTGTAACTTTGAAGAAAGGATTAACTTTAATGATCAGTTAATAAAGAAAAATAATGCAACAGTTTTTGAGATTACCTAAAAAATGCCACAGCCTGATTGCTGAACATTCATCAAATCAAATACAAGATCATTGAATTGATAAAAACAATATCATTAGATAAATTAACATTGCGGTTCATTCAATAAATAAATAGAATTTTTATGTAAAGTGAAATAATTTTTTTTCCCCCAGGAATTTTTTCTATGAATATAAAGACTGCTTTATTTACAATTGGTTATAACAAAAATCATTTTAATCTTGCGATCTATTTCTTTTGAGGCTATTCAAAATAGCAGCAAATCAGATTGCTCCAGGCTTGAACAGAAATCATGCATCAAATTTTTGGTGGTTGTGATGTGTACAAAGAAAGATGTTTTGGCCCCAAAATGTTTATAAATGGGCTAAACATTACCTTTTCAATTTAAGCTCATAGGAGCAAAGCTGTGTGTTACCAGTCCATAGACTGACTCTCCGGTAAAGAAAAAGTTCCGGGTGCAGTGGTCAGTAAAGAAGGTCAGGCTGATAGACTTCTGGGATATGAAAAGACCCATCACTACTGATGTCCTTGTAAAAGGTGCAATTTTAAACAGTGATTCCAATTGCTAATTCCTTAAGAAATATTCACCTTATTTATTGAATGACCCCCCTTATATCTAAGTCTGTAATTCAACAACATAATGATAAAAAAACACATTATACAATGAATATTTCAATGTTCAATCTATAGACTTATTAATCAACCTTTATATATATTTTAAATGTACTGTATATGAGGAGCATTCAAAAATCTCTAAGCCACATCCAGAAAGAAGAGCAATAGCCGAACATTTTTAACTGAGATCTTGGAGATGAACAAACTGTTTGCAAAACAGGTCATCATAATGCTAATTGTTAGAGCACAAGATAAAAAGAGTCGACATTTTCAGGACACTTCTGACTTTATCTGGGCAAGGCTTAGAACTGTAAAATATGCTGATTACATCTCTAGCAATAGTTGAAACTGTGTTCAAGCAAATGATTGATATTAAATATAATTATTTGTGACAGATAACAATACAGGAAACCATATGAACTCGGGTCATTTTAAAATAATGCTACCTACAAACTATTTACTTACAAATCATTTATGCATATAAACAAGATTTGGTCTTGAATAACCCACAAAGATTGATATGCCATAAAACACAATCAAACCCAAACCAATGAACAACCCTTGTGTGTATGTATATATATATATATATATATATATATATATATATATATATATATATATATTACACACAGTCTCATTGCTATTAGTTTCATGTATTTGTACAAAAAATACATCATCAGCCAAGATATATCATAATGATTCATGTATTTTTATGAAAAAAATATTTTCAAACAAACGAGACTGTGATGAGGTAAGTAGATATTAATTTAACTTAGTTTTTATCCTGCTCCACAGGCCAGTATTGAGCACTTTTCTCATTTATGAAGAAATGCTTTTAGAATGATTTATCCCTCTCTCCCCCTCTCATATATGTGTGTGTGTGTGTGTGTGAAAGAGACACACACAAATGATCCAGTCCCCTCTACTATATTATGTACTTTGCTGTATCAGCTGAGATCACATAATAATGATTCAATAATATACACCTGTAATCCATCAATAATACACATCTTGTATCTTTGAAATATTAGGAGTGTTCAAAAAATCAACCAATACTTTTCATTAAATTATTTTTATAAGTGTCTTAACAAATTCATCAGAATTGACAACAATTAATACGTTTCATGAAAAAAGCATTTTTCATTTAACAAGTAGAGTATTCATCGATCTTAGAATTAGATGCGAGTGTAGAATTTGCTGAGTATTTTACATATCCATTATTATTACATAGCAATTTGGTTGTGAGATGGTGTAGAATAATTGTCCAATAGAATTAATGGTGTACAGTTTGCTAGATTAAAAGATGTGCTGGACAACCAGTAACTTGCATAGTGCTCACTTTTGCATAGCATGCACCCTTAATTTGGGACTATGAAATTCAGGAGAAAAAATTCTTGTGTATAATTCAACCTAAATTTTGTATTTATTCAACTTTTTATCAGTTCACACTGACTAAAATTAGAATTTATATAGTTCACATTATGTCTTAAAAGACAAAATTTACATTTCAAGCAAAATGCAATAAACTTGTAGCATAAATAAGTTCACATTCAAAGCTAAATTATAAACAAACATATATGCCAGTCAATATTTCTCTGTAAGGGTGTAAAATTCATTAGTTTGGACTATAGAGGAAACTGACTTTCAATCACTCTAACCTGAATATGGTGAGGCATATAGCTAGAAAAAAAAAAGTTGATTATATAGTACATATAATACACACTCTTAACTTATGGGCTTAAATATCAGGAAAAATAGTGTCTTCTACACAAATAATGACAGTAAACATGCAGACAGACACAGAGTTCCCATAAAAAATAAGATGAGATAAATAAGAATGAACTTATAATTTAATATTTCCTTTAAAGTTGATGATTATTAGAATTACTCAGTAAATTTTGTGAATGTGGAAATTCTTGAGTTAAAAGGTGGCACTTTTCCTTTATATTAACAGTTGTTAATTTTTCAATCTATAGATATCTTAGTAACGAAATCTTTTTTTATTACAGTGCAAAGTTCATTCATCTCAATGCATGTGTTGTGCAAAATTAATTTCCACAAGTATTGAATTATTTATTATGTGCACTGGATGTCTCTGATTTCTTTCCAATCTCACTGATTACACATGCTGAAATTCCTGTTGATATTTTTCAATGTTTGAACTTTTCTTGTGTGCATCTCAATTCTCCTTATATTTTTTTAGTCTCGTCTGTCAGTTTTCTATGTTTTCTTGATATCCAAAGTTTTAAACTTTTTCTTTTGGATCTATCATTTGCATCTGTAAATTTTCTAGCAGCTCTCTCTCTCAACTTTCCTGCACTCGATTTTGCATTGTTTTTTTCTCTCTTGTGGTATCTCTATTGCAAGCTAGTGCATGAAATATTCTTGCAATGACTTTAATATTCAAAAATCATATCCCAGACATAAGAATAATGTATATATTGCAATGTTCTTTGCTTTGACTTTTAATTCTTAATTCTTTATTTTGTGCCAGAAAATAAAAGACCAAGGAAATTATTAAACATCGCTCTGTAAAGTAGGTGTGTATATAACATACACTGTTGCTATCGAAACTGGTTTTCATATTGAGGTTGTTACATGCTTTTTAAAAATCCTTTGTTTTCTCATTGTACTTCTACATAATGGGTCTTCATAACCTTACAATAACATAACTTATTGATGTGTTTATGATTATATAAATATATACATGATTATGATTAAAATTTAAAGTTAAAAGTATTTTTAATCTGTAAAATCTTTTGTGCATAAAAATGCAAATTAATATCTCAATATATTTTAAGTATAAAATCAGATATAAGACAGGATAAAAATTTACAAGTTAGATATGTTGAAAACTAATTCACTTGAGGTTCAAAAGTATAAAATCAGTCAAGAGTTTTTATCTCGTTTTATACCTTATACTCATCAGGTTTAAATATTTAGATAACAGTTCAAGTCTAGTCATCAGCATCTTAATATACTGAATATTTCTTGTAAAGTAAAAGAACATCTTTTTTTTCTTGTTCACTATTCTTTAATGATTGTATGTGAACTTTAAAAGCAGCTGAACACTGTCATAATAAAGTGAAATTGGGGTAATGATTCTGTCTTAAACTGTGGATACATTAATTTTCCTTTATCAGCTTATCATATTATAATACTAACTAATAAGGTGTTCTCATTGTTAAGACAAGCTTATAAAAGATGCAAGTTGCTTGCTTAATGGTTCATCTGGGTAAATTAAAACAGCTTAATATTAGGAATCTGAAAGAATGAAATCTGTGACAAAACTTTTCAAATATTTTATCGACTAAAACTCAAAACATACACCATCCTATTTATCATGAAATAATTCTATAAAAAAAATAACTCTTTCAACAAAAAAAAGATTTTGTGGCACCTTTTAACTCAAGAATGTTTGCAAGGTTATCATGCCATAAAAAGAAATATAAAAGAAAGTGCATTACCATATGCTTTGTACATGTCATGACAGTTGCAAATTTACAGTAGTACAACATAGTTTTTTAAATCTAAATTCAGATTTGGTTGGATCGTATGGTGTATCAACCATTGTTGGTTATTTAATGTCAAATCCTATATATATAATGATTTGTAAACACATTTTGTCAATGATATTTTTTAAATGAGCAAGGTCATTTTTTTTTTAACACTCAGTTAAAGGGTTTCAAGAATTGCTATCTAACATGAAGAATTCTATTTCCGATTAATCATCTATTAGCAATATTTGAAACCATTTAACTGTGTGCAATGTAAAAAGAAATAATCTAACATCATTCATTTGTTTGAACACATTTAAATAAATATATATGACATGTAAGAGATTAGTTTCTTAGTAATTTCATTTTGAAATGAGTTGGAACTAATTTGTTGTACACTCGAGTATCGCTATTGTTTCTACATAGTTAAATGGTTTCAATTATTGCAATCTAACACTTATAATTCGATTCAATATTATTCATTTGTTTATACATTGTCAACTGGTTACAAGTAACTCTATACAACATTACTCATTAATTTGCACACAGTTAAATGGTTCCAAGTATTGTTGTATATCACTAACAATTCAATTAAACAACAGTTATTTGTTTACACAGAGTTAAATGTAAAAACAGTTCTATTTAGTATAAATCATTTGTTTAAATGTCTATTAGGTGCAACCACACTGGGCCAGACTGGACCTGAGAGCGATGGTAATGAAGGGTTACTCAGCATTCCCCAAAGCTCCCGTATTACTGGAGTCTCACCATCAGATTGTTTAATATCATATCCAAGACACTTGTGGGAAGGTGGGAATCTTACCTGTCTGCAGAGATGCAGTTGGTGTATTCTACAGCCCCAGCTGACTAGACTGTAAATTCAGAATAAGTCCGAATAGACATCAACAGATTATTTAGTTGTTTCATATTGAGTTCTCCCACAGTCAGTTCAACATAATCTATGCAGTCATCAGTTGTTTGATAAAGATCAAGAAAAACTAATGCTCATGTGAACTGTTTACTTAAGACCATTTCGACAAGTTACTTTCTACAAGACCTAATAGCACATCACATTGAAAGAAAGCTCGCAGTCTTGTTTCATAATATTCTGTCTAATGATTATTTCTCGTTCCAAGATATATACAGAATGGCAGAAATAATTTGAACATTTCATCATTGGTGTGACAAGAGTTAGTTTCTAGTGTATATGATTGATACCAGAGAAGGTAACTACATATCAATTCAATATCAAGGAAGAGGGTCCATTTGGTGACAGCTCAGTTCTTATACAAGGTAGCTGTTTGAATGACTGCAATCTTGTGATATTTCAAGGCAACCTCGATAACCAAAAAATATCAGGTGAAAATCCTTGTACCTTATTTTGATGATCACATACTGGCATCACATACCCATAGAGTACATAGTTAATGCAGCATCATTCTTTTCTGACGTTTACAAGATACTCTAATCTTAACCTTTGGGGACATTTTGAACCAAAAAATGTGAGCAATGGTCTTCCCTCTTAATACACTTGCAGAATTAGTACTCCAGGAAGAATGGCATAATTATTCTCTAGATGCAAATCAAAAGATTAATAAGCAGCATCAAATGTGTCATTCATGTAAATGATGCTGATACAAAATAATGACATCATCTTCATGTACAACAAACCTAAGAATAAGCAAGTGTTTTGATAATTGTGACGATGTTCAGAAACAGACTTGTTTATTGTATAAAGTTATCATAGAAATACACATTTTCTTCAAGTCAGAACTGTATGATATATAGAAATTTTTATATTCAAACTTTGGCAAAAAGAAAAGAAATTTGAGCAGTTATATTCATCCAGCAATGACAATTTGGTTAAGGATTTTTAGGGTTTTGTATATTTAATTATTCTAATGATGAAAAGACACTTTTTGTCTCCTTTCCTACACCTAAAATTATAGATTGTAATAAAATTTCAATTTTTAAATTTTTGTGTAATGTACACAAAAAAAAACGAAAAAAACAACAAATTGAACAATATTTTCAATCATAACAATAGTTTAATGCATCAATTGAAGAATTTCAAACAAGAACTATATACATTTGAATTGTTTGTAAAACAAATGTCAACATTTTGAGAAAGCATTATCATCCAATATGGCACTGAACTCTCCCCACACTTTAAACATTCTATAAATTACTCGTCCCAGAATTATCATTTCTATCAAGTCAGAAAATGTACAGATCATTTTGTGGGCTTTTTTTTTTGACATCCAAAACTCATGATAAATATTAATTCATGAAATTGTTATTGGTTATGATTGTTAATTTTATTTTTTAAAAAGATTTTATGAAATTTTCAGTAAATTTCAGCACTAAATAAAGTGTGAGAAAAAAAAAAGGACCAACTAAAGATATTTTGTTAAAACTCATTTAATATCTCAAAATTTTATGGACATGCCAAAAATTGACACAAACTGAAATATTCCAAAACTTAACCATAATTTTTTTTTTCCTTCTAAATTTTTGATTCAGATCTTTGATGTTAAGAAGTGCAAAATTTTCCACAAGAAGAAGAAAGTACTAATATATTTTACAAACTTTTCTGAAGAAAACATTGAAAAAGATTAAAAAAATTTCACTAGTTCAATATTTTCAAGAGAAAAAAATACTTTTAGCTGCCAAATTAGAGAAAGGAAGAAAAATCTTTTTAAAAAAAACAGATGTAATAAAGTCAAGATAATGAAGATGAAAAATAAACACAACTCAAACTTAATTAAGTCTGTGGACACTTCATTTCCTTTTTATTATAGCACACACACACACACATATATATATATATATATATATTTGTGTGTGTGTGTACGTGTGTATGCATTTTTCTTTTTACTACTCTAAGTTAAAATTTGAGGGTATCACTTAGCTGCTGGCACCATGATGTTAATATAATAAAGGTTTTTGTCAGCAGACATGGACTCATTTATACAAACGTGCATTTTTTTAAAGTCATGACAGTTTAACAGACAGTCGAGATTTCAAACCAATGAGCGTAAGAAGAAAGATATTTGAATTTCATTTTTGATTAAAGTAAACAAGACTCAGTAGTGACAAACAATAATAATAATAATAATAATAATAATAATGACCTAATCAGCAAAAGACATTACTTGATAGAAATACAGATTCAACAGCAAATGGATTTTATCAGATTTGTTTAGCCTTTATACAATTGAGAGATGGAATTTTTTTTTTTGGGGGGGGGAAGTCCCCAATGACAAAGGATGAGCCTCCTTAGCAGCAAGTTAATCAACCAATCATTCAAACTTAAGGGAAACAAATCTGACATCAAATAACTTGAATCTGCGACATCAGTCCATCTACAATACCTTAGTTTGTTCTGGTAGATAACTCGTGAGGGTGCGCGCACGCGTGCGCGCACACACACACACACTTAATAATAGGAGACTCAGCCAACTCTTCATTAATCACTATTGGTTTAGTTAGTACATGCCTAAATGATGGTACCAAAAATCGGTTTTGTTTTGTTTTTTTGTTTTCCTTTCAGGCTTATCTTTCAAAACTATCACTATGCTTTTCTCCTTCCCCCCCCCGTTTAAATTTTCAACAGTTTTGCATCTTTTATACATATGTATATGCAGTATCTGTATATGTAAAGGGGGAGGACAGATATGTGTGTAGAGGGAAGTTATGTATTAAGGTGTACATATAACATGTTGGCAATATAGTTTAGGGTGGGGTCATTGGGCTAGAATTGCGTTGTTACACTTGTTTAAAGGAGGAGGAGCAGAAGTTTTTTCCTGCGTTGGGATGCTGATATCACCATCGGAATCCGAGACTGGTGTTGATGCTAACGCTTGATTCTTGGATAACCGGACCACTTCTTGAGAAAGTGTTTCAAGATCCTGTACAACAAAAGAAAAAAAATGAAAATTAATTAAAAACATGAATTTTTAAAGCAAAACTGATAATTCAACATATTTCTTAGCTGTTTCTATATATTTTCTATATATAAAGATGAATATAAAGAAAGACAAGTATTTTGGTTAATTCATCATCTATACCAAAACATGTATAAGATCTCTTCATTTTTCTAAACAATTTTTATTTTACAATCTTTGACAAGTAAAAAACTTTACTCAACTGTGACAATTGATAAATCCATAAAATAGAAAAGAAAATTTTTTATATTATTAACTTAGGAATTTAATCTTGTTCAAAGAAATATTTACCTCAAAAAACTTGAGACAAAAGACTGCGAATTGATTCATTTATGGTTCTGAAATCATTAATTTATAGGATTTTTTAAGTTAAGTGTTGTTTCTAGTTTTTTCCATTATGTTTAAATTTCAACCTTAAAATGATTGCTCATTGTATAAGGTTCATGTCAGTTTTTTGCCAAGAAATTTTTACCAAAAAGTACCTTATTTATTTTTAATAAAGTATTTGCTCTTTTTTTTTTTAAGGATAAATAAATCCATAGCTGAATAAAACAAATCAAGTAACTTGAAATGTTTGGGTTTTTTTTCTCTCTTGTTTCTAATAAACATTTTAGAAAGGAAATTTTTAAAATCTTATAAAAATAAATTTTGCAAAAGTTGCTTATTTCCTTTTTTAATCAGGAGCTTTCATCTCAAAAGACAAAGGTCATTACCAGTTTCAGAGCAGAAAATTATTTTATTTGAGTAACTAGATCAAGTAGAAAGTAACCTTACTTTCTACTAATTCATTTTGCATGAGAAACTGAAGAGAAACCAACATTCATTTAAAATTGACAATGTCTATTATAGTGTAATGTTTAACAAGTGCATCTTTCAGACAATTTACTCATGCAGAGAGTTTGACAATTACTGTGTATCCTAAAACAGATTAGAAATTTAAAATAACAGCTGTATAGAGAAAAAGACACCTGATGTTTGTATGATTAATATTTAAAAAGCAAAAGTGATGAACAGAAATAGTAGTGTCAACAATGGGCTTGTAACAAAGCTAAACTTAGTAAATATTATCTCCTTTGTAAGAACTTGGTTAGCATACAATGTTATATAGTCCAACAATAAATACACACACACATATACACCATAATCTTCATGGCATGCCAACAGCACAGATTCCCTTGATTGTCTCCTGCCATCCATCCCAATCAGTCATCACTCTTGGCAAGTCCTTTAGATAGCATCCAGTGTCTGCACAGAGCTAATGAAGTTTTTGCTGGTTGGCCTACATTGGTGTGTCCATGTGTAGGAGTTCATAAGAGAGCATTGCTTGTGATTGCCCATTATATCTTGCTTGTCTTACTTGAATGGTTTTTGAGATAGGAGATAAATAGTTGAACAAGTGTGTGGATGATATGCCAAAGAAAATTAAAGTCAATCTGGAAATGATACAATTGTTTTGATATTAATAAAAAGTAATTTAGTTATCAATGGCACTTTACTCTGCTTAGGACCTTTAAATATTTTTGCAGCATTTCTTCTATTATTGAAAACAGTGTGCAAAGTGCTCTTTCAGAATCTCCATCAGATAACTTTGATACATTGTCATGCATGTAATAATTCATAAGCATATCTTACTGCTGACTAAATAACCCTCAGGAGAGAATGCCTCTTCTTTCTAATTGTTTGCTAAGTTACATCCAGGTTGCACAATTATTTCTCCAGATATTCAAAATGGCTCAATACATTCTAGACAGACTTGGTAGATATTTTCTGAAAAATATCAAAATCTATGAATGGAATTTGCCAAAGACTGTATAGAACTGGGAAATTAGAAAAGTTAATTTTAATCAGAGACACTGTCAAGAGTAAAAGGTGCTCACAAGTCAATGTCCCAGCATTAAAGAGAGGAGCCAGATGTTGTATCCACTGATTTAAGATTCCTTTAAGAGTTCAGTCAAGAATCACCATAGAAAAGAAAACTTGTAGAAGAATAAAATGACAATGGTTTTCTTTTCAGTCAAATCAATAGAAAATCTATCTGAAATCAACTCGGTAGGTTTTGTGCAATGGTGTCTTCATTTAAATCAATTGTAAGCAAACATATACATATATATATTTTTATGGCATCAAAAAATAAATACAATTTTATTTATATCATCTACATAAGATATCTCAAAAGTCCTCACTAAAAAAAAAAAGCAGAAAATAAGATTGAAACTAAGGATTTCTTTCTTCTTTTAGTGTCCAGGTGTTTCAAGATGAAGAATAGAAAATACAACTGATAAAAGCAGATATTTTACCTCTTCATTTTGGATCCATTATTTCAGAGAAATAGCTCATAATAAACATTGCATTCTAACTTAAAGAATATAGCAATGAGGCTTATGGATTGTATTTTGGTCCAAAGTAAATGGAACACATGAGAAGCTAACTTAACTAAAAATAAGAAAAGACTCATGCTTTAATTATATTATTTCAAGTTCCTCAATAATTCATAAAAAAGAAATCCTTCAACAATTGATGTTGTCATAAAGGAACAAAGACTGAAAAAAATTCAGACAAAACATTTGACAATTTTAAAACAACAACCTTGAATATAATGGAGTCATGTTCTCACTTCCTTTCAAATAAATATCAAAAATGAAAATTCAATCTGAAATAGACCCTGATATCAGTAGACACTGAATTTTGAATGGCGAGTTCTATTGAGAAGATAAGTTCTATACAATTTTCTGACTTCTATCCCCCTTCTTTTTTAGTCTTATGCCATAATAAGCTTAGTTTAGTAAATATCAATTCAAGCTGACATTGGTTACTACAAGTGAACTGGCTTGTTCTGGTTTAAAGGCAGTCAACAAAAACAAATGCAAAACTTGTGTTTTATTTTGCATGTGTGTGTCAACAGCAAAATTGGATATTCTTATTATTAAGCTTGAATCAAGGTTAAACTCTATCTTAAACATAAGGAGATAAATTACCTTTAAAAGATAATTGCAAAGTAATTAATTCCATTATTGAAATCCTTGAAACAAGATGACTAGATAGTTCACACTACACAAAAAAGTGACAATGAAATAAGCTTGTCAAGAACTTTTATCTTTTTCGAAAAACAATGATGAAAAACAATCAACTGAATTAAGCAATTCACCCTTTCCTATTTTATAAATAAATATTCACTTGAAAATATCGAACAATTCCAACACAAATCAATTTCATGTAAAGATGAAAATTTAAAAATCAATATATAAAAATTGAATTAGAATTTCACATTTATTGTGCCTTGATAGAAATTTAAAAGAAAAAAATTATGAATACTGTCAAATGAGATAATTATTATTTTTACAATTTTTATGAAAATTTACATTCAGTTCTTTGCAACATTTTAATTCAAAACAAAACACTAACATTAAACTATTTCAACAAAATATTTACTGCAGTCAAAATCCTTTCTGCAATTCACTTTATTGACATGATAATAAGCATTTGCCTAAACTCCTTTTTTTTTTTTACTTACAAGAAAAAGATTCATCCAACTATTTATTTTTCTCCATTCTTTAAATCCTTGCCATTTTGAGGAACAGACCAATTCTGGTAATATTGAACTCCTCCATGTGTTCTTGATATTGTTACCAAAATGTTTAGCCAATCCATTCTTAAACTTTTATCAGATATATAATTTGTTAGAAAAGAAGAAAAACTGTTTTCAGAAAATGGTTATTAATATACCAACCAAATCAGTCCAGTTTAGCAATATACACATCACCATGACATATACGAGCTATGTAGTCAGGCAATTCCAATCTATGCAAGGTCAAAGTAAAATTAAAGAAAATCACACCACTAGAATCTATACTAGTCTGACCTATACAACTGACCAACAAGCTTTATGCCACCTCTTTCAACTTTCTCATTCACTAGTGATGTTCCCAATTGATTATCTGGTTCTCATCTAATAGGAGATAATCCATACCCTTCAATCTTCAGATTTTTCAACACACTCAAATTTGACTTTATGGAATTAGCTGGTTTTGCCTTATATACTTGTCTATATCTATATAGGGTGTTATAAATTAAATCTTGTGAATCCCTTCTCCTGAAACGTTGTAAAAAGACAAGGAACCAACTGTCTGAACAAAATTTTTCAAAGACACTGAAAAATCAAAAGTAAACAATATGTATGAAATGAATAATCCCTGTACCTTTCTCCAACTAGAACAACACAGACTGGGGGGTCCTTAACCTTAGTAAGGCAACCAGTCTAGAAAAAGGAAAACTCAAATTCAAACCTGTTAAACTCTGTCAAAAAAACTAACCTTATGTCACATTCTACTAATGGGAAGAGGTTGGTAAATACATATATGCCATGAAATACTATGAATTAAATATAAAGATATTGACTAGTAATAAGCCATCCCCTCTGCCAACACAAACTTAAATTTAGGGGAACATGTGGTGATTGGGCAACTGCCTGCTTTGAAAATCAACATTCAAAATCCTGTCTTTCCTCTATGATTGATCAGTTGGTTTTAGTAGAAAATGTAAAAATAGTGCAGCAACAAATGAGACCAACCAAAATAAATATACTTACCATATTTAATTACAAAAGGATTTACTATGACCAAATATAATAGATTCTCTTCTACTCAATTTCTGCAAAAAATCTTCAGACAATGCAAGTTGTCAGCAGTAGGTTTACAGAAGAAATTTGCTTTCATTAATGAGTTGAAGAGAAACTTTTAAAGAGTATTCATCTTACCGGTAAATATATATCAGGTCATGTCATATGTCTGAAGTTTGAGAAATTCATATCTAATTAACATAAATTAATTCATTTTCAATCAGCTCCTTCCTATTATTCACAAATTTTATAACATATTTTTCTATTATGTATGCAAAAGTTTACCCCACCAAAAAACAGTATTAAAAAAAGTTTTCTACACCTGTATATTAAATGTCTACTTTCCAAAAATGCCTGGAACTTTTGTACACACATAATGAAAGTATTTTGATTTGGAGGGAAAAAATGAAAAAGAGTTAAGTTTCCAGCATTTGATACATTCTAAGAATTAGTCCATCAAGATAGTCCAGTAAATTCCAGAGTGGTAATCACAGATAGAGCAAAATCAGAGAAGTTGGAGGGGAAAAATTCAAATTTTTCTTCAGTCTTTCAGAGATGTGACCATTATTTTATAAGACTTCAAATTAATGCACAAAATGGGCATTTTTTTCTTTCAAAAAGTGTTTAATTGCTCTGATACCTGCTGTAATCAGAACTTTGACAAGTCATTATTCAAAGTGGGCTACACCAAAACTTTCCTTGAATAGGCCCTTTCAACTGGTTTGCCTCTACTAAGAAATTATCTTCATTGCTTTATATTCTTGTAAAATATTTTCCCATCAGTCTGTCCAAAAATAGTGAGATGCATTCACAAGTTCACTCTTCCTTTACAATTGTCTTTTCTGAAATCATGAATAACTCATTTAACAAGTTTAAAAATAATTTCAAATTTTTAGATAATAATTAATCATTGGAATGGCTTAAATAGAATTTTGGAGCCAATTTTACAACCATGACAGCAGTGTCAATCAAATTTAGACAAAGGTAGGTCAACACAAAACGGTAAAGGACTATCCATTTGTGACACATTTTTAAAGCTAACATCACACTTTCTAAATCTTTCAAACATCTTCAGCAATTTTTCTTATCAATCTATCCCATAAACACCATATTTCAGGTAGGCTTCTAGCTTGGTTTCTTTATTTAATGGCATATCAACCTTCAAGAGTTATTTAATGCCAAAAAAATCTTTGTAGAAGGACACTAGTGGTATTATTTAACCCATAGTTGGGAGAATGAAGGGGTTCATACATTTCCCAAGTGAATTAATCTGAAAGTGAATGGAATAGCATTGACTTATTTACAATAATGTTGCAGTCAAGCACCTTTAGCCATTATGCCACAGAAACAACGACAACTCTCAGTTTGCATTTGCACTATTATTATCTTCTTTACTAAAGTATTTGGAATAGTAAAAATATCTTTCAATCTATTACAATTAGATTTGGGGAATTACTTACAAAATTATTATATATATATATATATATATACACACACACACACACACACACACACACAAACATACATGTATGTACTGTATTTAATGACACATAAGACGCACCCCAATTTCAGCAGGGCAAATCAAGAAAAACAAAGTACTAATGTTAAACATGATGAAATTAATATAATGAATATTATCAATGATAACACTTTTAATCTGCATAATAGCCTTTTAAATAATGACAATAGGTAGATGAAAGTTACTCTAAAATCTAAGCTAATATGAGTTGCCAGGTAGCTAATTTTAGCCTATCATTGCGAATTTTAAATCTACATACTGTATATAAGACGCAGGTGAAAAAGAGGTGCCTTATATGCTGTCAAATATGGTACCATCAAATATGTGATATAAATTAAGAGTTATTCACATAAAATACAAAACCAACAAACTGAGGTAGCTTAATTAGCACTAATTCACTTCTCTGTATTTTCTTTCATAAATTTCTTAACAAAATACCTTATTACTTGGATGTCAAGATTCTTAATGGAGAAGAGAATCTGTGAGAACATGAAGAATCAACTATCTCATAGCTATATTATAGAACAAGCAATAGTAGTAAGATTAAAAAAAAGCTTATAACCCAGTTAATCCAGAAAGAGGCCAATTATTACATGCAATCATTTATTTGTCAAAATTTCTCAGATGAAGTTTGATAATAATCGTTAAGAATATTCGGACTATTGACCTCAACTTTATAATTATCCAATTTACCAACCCCTCCACTCGGGCAGGATATGACACAAGGTCAATTTTTAAGTGGAGTTTAACAGGTTTGAATTCAGAGTTTTCCTTCTCCTAGACTAGTTGCCTTACAAAGGCTGAAGAACCCAGTCTGTCCTACTATTTACCCATCGCTGGAGGGAGAATAATTGGATTCATACCTTTCCCAAGGGTATTAGTGCTATGTGAAATGAAATCAGTCTCGTCCAGGATTTGAACTCGTATCGCCATGTCCACTTCCTACGACGATAACCATTACACCATGGGCACCTCCAAAACTTCATTATTATACTCACAACATTTCAGCCAATACGTCTTTCAGCCTTCTTCAGGTGTTTCAGGTCCAACTAGGGAACTTGCACAAAATCTCAAACTGATCCCTTTATTTAATCCACATGGGTAGACTGTCCCAATTCTGTTAACCATGACTGGGTACAAGTGTTAAATTAGAGTAAGTATTCTTTGTTATTCATACGAGCTGTAGTTAAGATTGAACTGGCAACCCTCAAATGATTTTACTCAGAAGTACTTTCCAACCAAACAGTAAGGACACATGGTGCCGTGGATAAGACATTTGGTTATATACTATAATGTTTCAACATAGATGTATATGGTTTTGAATACCCACTTCCACACCAGGACTCGTTTTCCTGATATTTTTTTCATTAAAAAGGAAAAAAAAATGGCCTCTGAACATTATTCAACTATTTAATGGATGATAAAGTTGTTGGTTTTACAAATGTTAATCAAAATGATGTATTAATTTCATATGAATGATCAGTCTGATTTTTCATCAACTGAAACATTTACCTTCAGATTGGTTGATCATTGATACAAGTGTTGTTGGTAACATTACATAACTTTAGATTTTAATATCCAACAGATGTGTGAAATATTAAATATGATATTGCTGAAATTAGAGCATAGAACTGATTCATAAACTTTTAGGAAAACACCTCAAGCATCTCTGTTTTATACCTGTAAATTTCATCATAAAAAAAATAGCATAAAAGTGAGGGAAAACATTTTTTTGTTTGGTATGTTTGAATGACTATGTGTTATAAAGTGCATTTTATTCCTCACATGTTTTTTGAGTGGATCTGTTTGATTTTAATAATAATGATGATAATAATATACTATTGTTACTCTTACTTACTGGCCCATTGGCATAATGGTTAGAGCATTCACCAATGGAGACAAGGGTCAAATACCAAGTTGAGTCATACCAAAGACTCAAAAAATGATACTTGATACCAACTTGCTAAACACTCAGCATTATAAGGTATGGATCAAGGGTAATTGAAGCAATCCAGGGAAAAGAGTAGCACCCTTTCCAACACCTTCATGAAGTAGCTATTGAAAAGGGAGCCTTCGGGTTTTTAGTACAAATGACCACATAATATTAAAAGAATAACAAAACAAATAAACCAAAAAAAGTTATTGTGAAAATACTGTCAACTTTCACACTAATCTGTCCAAAAATAAAAGCACTATAGACATTTAAGTAAACACTCATTTTCAGGTGATTTCTACTTGATCCTTACAGGACTAGAATTTTGACAAAAAATGTAGAACAGGATGTTGAGAGTTAATATTTTAGAATCCACAACAAATGATACAAATGTTTTTCCTAGATTAATAAATGACCAACTTGTGGACTTTTTGTTTACCTCTTACATCCTATTAATCACAACTTTACATAGTTCCTTAAATCCAGGTTTTTAACTAACCTTTCCTCATTTCTACATTATTTGTTCAACAGGTGTTTAGTATTTCATCTTCTATCCCACACCCACCATATCATTTCTTTTATTTATTTTTAAAAGTCTTCTAGAGGTTAATACAAACATTTTTTTTGTTTGTTTTTTGTTTTTTCAATGATGAACATAACATCTGCTTGTAACATTATGACAAAAAATAAATAGAAAACAGTCTGAAAAATTCATGTGGCACATTTACAACTTCTGTTTGAAAGTAAAAAAAAAATTCTTCATGAGGACAAATATATTATTCTTAGCAATAAGACTTTCGAAAACCAAAAATGCTAGCAATCCATTTTGGCTAAAGTCAGAAATTCTGATGTTATTTTTTGGGGGGCAAAAAACAAAACTTCTATTGATTGCAGGAAGTTGCAGTTGAGTAAGAGAAGAGAAAGGTTATAAGTAAAACAATAAGTAGAAAAGATTTCAGTATGCAGTGAAAGAAATCCAAAGATATAACAGAAACATATGAAAAAGAAAGAAGGGGAACGACACCAGAAAAGATATGCTGACAAAGAAGACCTTGAACCTCCACCATTCATTGCAAAGGTCACTAACACTAGAAAATAATAATCATATGTTTGCTCCTTGTAAATCAATGAAACACTTTTACTCTATACAAACTTTTACAATGAAAGGAAAAGAAAAAATGTTAACAGGATAGAAGATAGCGGGTGGAGTAACAAAGACTCTTGGTGCCAAAGATATATTGGCCAGACAAAATATTTCACATCAGGTGAAATGGAAAATGGAAAGAATAAAAATGAATTTCAGGTGGTTTTGATTTGAAATACAAGTAACCAGTCATTACTATTTTCAATATTTGTTAATCCAAATAAAAACAGAAAATTTTGTATCAAACAACATTTCTGAGATAATCAACTTTCAATTTGTATTTAACGATACAAATGGATACTTTTTCAATATAAGAAGCAAAACTTTTTAAAAATCACTTTGTTTCTTTCTATCACAACCTTTATTCTGATTATTGATTTTACCTACTCAGCAAAAGTTGGTCACAATGATTATATTTTTAAGAAAAGAACAAGTGAACCAGAAATAAACAGAAACAAAAATTTTTAATTTTTTTGAAGAAATTTTATAAACTGTAATTTTCTCCCATTTCTTATTCAAAGAGATCTAATCACATCACTATTTTAGTGTTGACAACCACTTTTTCTAGAATATATTAATATGAACAAATAACTTCACTTGATATAATACAGCTGTGCTACTTCATCTATTTTAAGATTTCTAAACAAATTTGTCACATTTCAAATATCTAAAAGCATAAACTGATTTAATAGCTAAGCCAGTAATGTTTTTAACCAATATCTTTTTTAAATATCTAATATACACGTTAATCAGAAATATTGAAGTAAAGACAAAAAGAAATTTTATCATGACCATACTAAGAAGAAAATAAATTTTCATCAATGATTATTTCATTCAGTGGCAGTAAAGCAACTCTGATCAATCAATGGCAAACATTATTGAAGTTGTAAATTTTTAAAGTTTTTAACTCAATCTAATTGCCCAGTCAGCTGAGGCTGTAGAATACACCAACTGTAAGGGGTAAGACATCCCCCACAACAAGTGTCCTGGATATGACACTAAACAATCTGATGGTGAGGTCCAAGTGATGCTGGGGCCTTGGGGAATATAGAGCACCCCTTCATTGCCATTGCTCCCAGGTCCACTCTGGCCCAGTGTGGTAGCACCTGATAGGGCCCGATCTATAGGTTAAATAGAACTAATGGCATACTTATGCTAAACTGAATTATTTGATTAAACTGAATAGCTTGAAATAGAAATGTTTTTGACAATTAAACCGTACTTACATTTAAACTGCATGCTTATGCTAAACTGAATTATTTGAAATAGAACTATTTTTTGACAATGAAACTGTATTTACACTAAACTGAATTGTTTAAAATAGAACTGTTTTGACATGTAACTGTGTGTAAACAAAATCTGTACTTATACAAAACTGAATTAGAACTGCTTGTCTAAACTGAATAGTTTGAAATGGAAATGTTTTTCACAATTAAACCGTACTTACATTTAAACTGTGTGCTTATGCTAAACTGAATTATTTGAAATTGAACTCTTTTTGACATTGAAACTGTATTTACACTTAACTGAATTGTTACATATAACTGCTTGAATAGTTTGAAATAGAAATGTTTTTGACAATTAAACTGTGTACTCATGCTAAACTGAACTGTTTGAAATAGAACTGATTATTTGCATAAAAATGGATTTGGCATTAAATAACCTACAAAGGTTGATATGCTATCAAACCAAACTCAATCTAAAACAGATGAAGCATTAAACTGAAACACAAATTACATATAACAAAAATAACTGCAAAGACAGAACGTTTGACTTATATTTTCTTTTATATAAATTCTAAATTTTTCACTTACCGACTTTTTATATATTCATAATAAAATTAGAAAATATCAGATCAGATTTTTACAAATCTTAAAGTAAACTTTCAATATCTAAGTCAACAAATATCCATTAAAAAAGCTATTTGTTCTTTTAAATTCTTCTTTAATTTTCTTAAAAGATTTTTTTATATATAATGTACACCATAACAAAAAAAAAATCTTAAACATTTTTTGACACACAAAATTCCTGGTATTTTGATATTTGAATGATAATGTTTTGTTTTATTCTTTTTAAATATTAGAGAAGAAAAAAGTTATACATATAGTTTTTTGCTGATTGTCTAAGAAGGTTACACATTTCTACATCACTAATTTACTTTCATGAAAAAGACATAAGGGTTAGATTATAATTAAACTAAGTTTAGTCTGGCACAAGGACAGGCACAAAAAATGGTTGGATTGCAATCTTTTCTATCATCACCAAGTCGCATTTGGCTGTCAGAATAGTTATTCCCTTTTCTTTGAAGCTCAAACTGGTCGATTTTTTCCTACACTACAAACTGAATTTCAATCCCGAGAAATCCACTTATAAACATGGATAATGTTATCAAATGGTTATTGTTATAAAAATCAATCTGTCACAAACAATTTATAATGAATTAATCTTTCTGCTTCTTATGATTAAATTTAGTTATTTTTAAAAAGTTGTTTATAATAATAAATGTAAATCATTTTAATTTTCATATCCTTTAATGTTATGATCTGTTTGTTACCATTATCTCAAAGAATCAATCTCAAAAGTGATCCCAATAAGAAGCCGATTTTTCTGTATTTTATGATTAGTGAGCTTAATATGGCCAAGATAATTGCATACTTTCTACCAGTATTTGATTCATGTTTCAATCCAGATAAAAACCAAAATGTCAAATGTTGATTTTCAAGGCAGACTAACCCCATTTGCATCTGTAGTTTGTGTTTAAGTTTAGTAAAAGCCAACATTCTGACTACTAATTTTCAAGGTAGTCAGGCTTCTTCCTATATTCATTTGGATTTATGCTTCAATTAAGTTTATAACAGATCTGGACACACACACACACACACCACAAAATTCATATTTTGTTAAGAAATGCTAAAAACTATTTTTAATAAAAATGAAATTACAGTGAATTCAGAAATGTCAACAGGATAATATTAAGGGGAGTGAAGAGTTTTTCAATTTGTCGGTACATACTAGTTTGTAGTGCATATATCATGTCACCAAAGCAGGTCAAGCTGTTGTAAATAGTCACTGTGGTATTGCAGTAGCTGATGCTGACATGTCGTACATTCCTTCAATCCATGTGGGACTTGAAAGTTGCACAGATGAACATAAAATGTAGTCTGAATTTGGGAACTTCTGCTTTATGAGTTTGAAATTAACCATAAATGCTGTAGGAACAACTAAAACCATTTGTTGTGCAAAAGGTAAAAGGGCAGTTGATCACAGTACAGTAATTAGATGATTAAAGAGGTTTTACTTGCATTGCAAGAATATCAAAAATCAAGCAACATTAGATAGGCTTAAAAATGAGGATCCTGAGGCAGTGCTCCAAGCCATAGAAGCTAATCCAATGAGTAGCATAAGGAAAGTATCAGGCAAGCTTAGCATCTCACAGTCAAGTGTGATTTGTCACCTTCACGAGCTTAGCAAAAGCATCCAGAGAAGCCAAATTATGCTTCATGTTACCAAAATATTGCAAAACTTGACTCACTGTAGTATTTAGAAAAAAAATATATTCTTTCCAATAAGGACAATCCACGTTTTGTAATATTTTCTATGGCTAAAGCTAAGAGTATTGTAAAAAAAAATAAAAGTATAACTGAAAGTATCTCTAAAGATAGTCCTTGAGGCATCTGTGTCCAAACAAAAAAATTTTTTTTCAATATCTTCCATATAATTTTTTAGGGATTATTTAATAAAATGCATTAATAATCAAATGAATTTTTTTTTAAAAACTTACAAGAAACATGTATGGACACACTGAATGTAACTAATAAAAGTATTTCCCTATATTTTTTAGAATTTCAATATTCATGTTAAATGCTCCCTATATAAATAAAGTGCCTCATAAGATCAACCTTATATCAGATTAAGGTAAATTACTCTAATGTCAATGTATAACACTTGAAAAACTTTTTTAGAAATGTATAAACAAAAAAAAAAACAAGATCTATCATCAAATATTCTCAAATGTTTCCAAAGATTTTTTTCTTTCTTGAAATTCACAAAAAAATTTTGAAAAAAAAAAAAAAAAGAGAAATATCATCACCATAAAAATCCATGAAATAATCAAGGCCACCAAATGAAAAATAAAAATGCTGAAGAGTATCTCATCTATGTCATAAGAATGAACTGAGATTAACTAGATTTGTTTTACAATTTAACTTTTTAAGAATATCAATAAAGGAAGCCTAAAATAACTGAGATCTATTCATAGTAAAAATCATTCCCGCTCATTTCGACAGAATAAATTATACACTAGGAAAAGTTGAAGAAGAAGCCAACAAGAATAAAAATATTAATTCAAACAACTGATGGAAAAAAGGATTCATTTCACAATATGAAATATGTTCCAATGGAATAACCTGTCTCCTCTGCAGTCGACAGAATAACCAATATGAAAGATAACCCATACACAGGCTCATGGTTCTGACTTCCGTCAGACTCTGACAAGACTTCCACCAAGACACTCTGTCATCACTGTGATTTACAACTTAAGACCTAGTACCACTTTACCATAACTTTTTTATTTATATTTTCCATGATATAATAGTGGTAGTGAAGTATTCGGAAAGAATTCACAAAGAAAAATATAATATTGGCCACAAGTATACAGAAAGTATTCCCAAAGAAAATCATAACAGCGGTAACAAAGATTTCACGATATTGCAGTGACAAGTGGAGAATTTGAAAACAACCCACAGAGAAAAATACAATAGTGGCAACGAGGATTTAGAAAGTATTCACAAAGAAAATCATAACAGTGGTAACAAAGATTTCCTGATATTGCAGAAACAGTAATAGCATCACTAAAAGAAGAGAAAGAGCTATCAGAAATACTAGTTAACACTATCAGAAGAAAAAAGGTAGAAAGATGTCACCTGTTCCAATTTGTGACAAAACGCTGATGGATGCAGATAGGGTAGTAATGCCACATGTCCTACAGAAAAGAATATTGAAAGAGTTTCGCATGGGCCATCTTGGAATTTTGTAGAATGAAGTCCTTAATGAGAAGCTACATTTATTGGCCTAAAATGGACCAGGACATAGAGAAAATGACTAGCAGTGTAAAGTTTGTCAGTTAGTAGCCAAAGTCCCATAAATTAAAATGTAACCCTAGCTTAAAACAGACATCACTGGGACATGTATACACATTGATTATGCAGGACCATTAAAGGGATATTTTTACTTATACAGTTTCTCAAAATGGTCTGAGATTTATAGATGCAAACACACTATAACTAGGAACGCAATAAAAGCACTTGACAAAGTCTTTAGCCACTTGGTACTTACGGTGCTTCAGGGTTTGCTGTTATACATATATATATACACACACTTGAGGTTTTACATGGGTTATGAGTATGGATCAAAGTATAAAAGAAGGTATTTGTTTCGTGCCTACATTTTGAAAGGATTTCTAATTTTTTATTTAGTAGGGTGTTTTGTGATGGGAAGGTTATGATGGCTAATTTTTCATTGAGACAAAGAAGGCATATTTTTAATGTTTTGCTGTAGGCAAGTGCTTGTTTTAGTATACCCCAGGTGATTGTAGGAGAGATGTTTGTGTTTTTTAGCTGCCATATATACGAGAATAAGGAGGTATTAGATGTGTAGATTCTGTTTTTGAAAGAAAGCTTATGGTTGTAGATTCTTTGTTTTATAGTGCTCTCCATTACACCAATGTAATGTTTGATGGAGTTGTTTGTTTTTACCATAGCTTTGCAGATGACGTTTTTATACAGGTATTTATCTGGCAGGGGGCATGTGCTTTTGACCCTACAATTGCACTGGTTGGAGAGGTATGATGTACTGTTGGTGGATGTGATTTTTTTTTGTTGTGTTTCTTTTTATTATCTGTGACGTGTTGTTTGTGCAACTATAGCTAAACTTAAAGTTGTTTTTGTTAAAGATTTTAGCAAGAGGGATATTATTGGGGAAGTGCTTGAAGATTAAGTTTAGGAAGTCCTACCTATATTGGATGCGATGCATTTATTGTAAGGAGGGTTAAACCAAATAATGTTCCTACTTCTGTGCTTAGATTTGTCTTTTGGGGGTATGAATACTAGTTCTTGCCTGTAACCACTGTGTTTAAATGCTTTGTCACATATGTGTTCCTGTTTGTTAAAAATATCGACACATATATACACACACACACACACACATATATATATATATATATATATATATATTCTTTCTGGATTATAAATGGGGGGGATAGAAGCGGGGGTTAAGAGTTATCTTTTCGTTTTTTTATTTGTTTATTTATTTTTATTTATTTAATTTTACTGTCGGTTAGAATTATAGTAATTTATTTTTCTGCTATTTATTTTATTTATTTTCTTTTTTAGTTAAGTTCAATAATTAACTTTTTTATGTTTTTTTATATAATAACTTTTTTTGTAAGGGAAATATTAATACTGATATTAAGTTCGAGCCTATTTCCTCAGTTACCTATTTTTTTCATGTACATATATCAGATACGTCTTTTTCTTTACTTTATTTTTATTTTATTTTTGTTCATTTACCTTATTTCTCAATTTATTTCTGTTTTTTTAGGGACAACTTCTATTCATGATAATTAGTCTATAGTTTAAATTTAGCCTTATGTCTACATCTTGCTATTAATTCACATCTCTTATTTAATAACTTTTCAGGCTCTGAATAAGCCATTATTTGTATCTTTTCTTCTAAGCACAGGTTACATCTACCATCAAAACATTTTGGAGTATTTGACTTTTTCAATATAGACCATTGAAACTCAGGGGTTAACCCTTTATTTTTCAAACTCCAGAAAGTATTGCTCTGTAATATTAATTACATTGAGCTCTCTACCAGGAAAATTTAAATGTTCAGTTTTTGAATGATTTTCTTGTCCTGAAGGAATTACTCCCAACTCTGGTTTAA
>OY757918.1:113152295-113393926 GCA_963585895.1 Sepioteuthis lessoniana
TATATATATATATATACACACACACACACACATATATATATATATATATATACACACACACACACACATGTATATATATATATATATACACACACACACACACACACACACATATATATATACATGATGGTTGTCCTCTCGGTTTCGAGCATGACCACCTCCTTTACCTCATGTCCTCTACCCCCCTACTTCCCCCTTAAATTGTATGTGTTTGTAGGTGACTCTTCAGACCAGCTAAACTGCGACAGATTTTGCCACAGAATTGGCACAACTGATCAGTTTTGTTTGCAGTGACATTATTTGGGTTCAAGATAGATTTTGCACATTTACACAGATGGCTTTTGAGACCAGCCAAAGATTGGCATAATTTTCCACATATGTCACAGTTAGCGTGGTGTCTTTATGGACCCGGTGCAGGCACCCTGTTTGCCTTTGCGAATCAGACGTTTGTAAGCACTGTACTGCGTACAGCTATTCTTAAAGGATTCTATGCTTTCGTGAATCAGTTTCCGCCACTTACTTCTATCTGAAGCCATTTCTTCCCATTGATCCACAGATAATCCAGATTGTTTCAGATAATATTTTATTGTGTCCTTAAATCTCTTCTTCAGTTTTAATGCACTTCTCTTTCCTTCCCACATTTCACTATAGAATAATTGCCTTGGCAGACAGCTGTCATCCATACACACAATGTGACCAACCCATCAGAGACAACTTTTCATAACCATCGACTGGATGCTTGCAAGCCCTGCTTTCCCTAATACTTCTGTATCTGAAACATGGGACTGCCATTTGATATGAAGTATCTGTCTCAGGCACCATTGATGGAAACCCTCTCAAGAAGTTTGAGTTGGTGTTTATAGAGTGTCCAAGTCTCGCTTGCATACAGGAGGGCCGTCAAAATATATACTTTATACACAATGATTTTCGTATGTAACTTGATACCATGTTGGGACCACACATGCTTATTAAGTGCTGAAAAAGGCCGAGAAACCCTTTCAATGTGGAAGGAGATTTCCCTGTCAAGGCTGCATCCCTCAGAAAGGTTACTGCCTAGATATACAAAAGAGTGCACTACATCTAATTTGTTACCTTCAACAAAGATAGCTGGTTCTATATAAGGCGATCCAGGTGCTGGATTGTACATGACGACTGTTTTCTTAGGATGATCTTTAAACCAAATGAGTTACATGCAGATACAAAATGGTTTATAAAGCAATGCAACTCATCTTCAGAATGTGCAATGATATAGCAGTCATCCGCATAGAGCAGCTCCCTCACCAATGAAGAAGAGACTTTTGTTTGAGAAAGTAGTCTACGGACATTAAAAACACTGCCAGATGTCCGATATCTGATGTAGATACCATCTGAGTTTTCATAAAAGGCTACAAGAAAGACTATGGCAAAGTAGATATTGAATAACATAAGTGCAGAAATGTCACCCTGTTTGACTCCATTGTTGATAAATATTTCCTCAGATAGAGTGTCATTGAAACTAACTCTGGCCTTCATTCCATTGTGAAGAGAACAAATCAGACTCACAAATCTGTCAGGGCAGCCCAACTGCAGTAAGATCTTCCAAAGATTTGATCTGTTTACAGTATCGAAAGTTTTTGCTAAGTCAGTGAAACATTGGTACAATGGAAGATTCTGTTCTTTGCACTTCTGCAATTGCCGAGCACTGAAAATCATATCCACAGTGCCACAGCTTGCATGAAAACCACACTGTGATTCTGGTAGAATTCCATTGACAATTGTGCGGACTAATCTATTTAAAATTATTCTTGAAAACAATTTTCCAACAATTGACAGCAGAGATATGCCCCTAAAATTGCTGCAGTCCAGCTTCAAACCCTTCTTATACAAAGACACAAGTATCGCATCTCTCCAGTCTTGAGGAACTTCACTTTACTATACACTTTGGATGACTTGCTCCAGGAGATCAATCATTTTCTCACCACCATTCTTTAGAATCTCTGCTGTTATGCCATCCATTCCTGGCACTTTGTTGTTGTTCATTTGACTGACAGAAGCTTTTATCTCACCTCTAGAAGGCACTTCATCAAGATCCATGATTGGATCATGTTGCCTAATGAGATCCAATACTGATTTGTCAACGACTGAATGGCAATTAAGGAGTTCGCTATAATGTTCACACCATCACTTCTTGATATCTTCTGGTTGTCTCTAGGTGGCACCGTCTTCTGATCTGAGAGGAGCAAAAATTGATTGCTGCGGCCCATAGAGTTCTTTGATTATTCGGTAGAACAATCTCAAGTTCTTGCTGTAAGTTCAGCTTCTTCTGCCTACTTGAGCCACCACTGGTTTTTGATTTCGCGCATGCATGTTTGTGCCACTTTTTGAAAATCCTTGTATGTTTTTGTAGCTTCCATTTTTGCTTGGTTGGACAGATTTGTTGACAAGCTTTTTCAGAAAAGATTGTGTTTTGTTTCAAGGAGTGCATCAATTTCCTCATCATTTTCCACAAACCAGTCATGGCACTTCCTTTTCCGAAATCCTAAAATGTCTTGAGTAGCAGAAAGTACCTTCACCTTAAAATCCTCCCATAAATTTGTTTCATCCAGTTCAATAGAGGTAAGTGTATTCTGAAAGATGTTCTTTGTTTCAGGAAGATGAGAAAACTTTGAGACCTCAAGCTTTTTTGCACGTGGTCAGGTGGTAAGTCATGCTTTGAAGTGAATTTTGAGTTCCATTTTGGCTCTTACTAGGCAATGATCAGTCCAACATTCAGCACCTCTCATAGCTCGAACATGGTGCTGATCTTGTAGATCACACCAGCGAAAAATAACATGATCTATCATATGCCAGAGTCTAGAGTGTCGATGTTGCCATGTACCTTTGTATTTGTTTTTTTTATGAAACCACGTGTTTCCAATGATGAGATTGTACTTGTTGCAAAATTGCAAAAGCTGAAGGTCATTGTTCTTTGCCTTTTCCAATCCATGAGACCCTAAACATTTCCAAGTTTGAGAATCCCTCCCCACTCTCGCATTCAAATCACCAAGTAGAATGATCTTATCATCATCAGGAGTATTGAGAAATAGTTGTCTTAACTCATCATAAAAAGAGAGTATGTTTGTTTCAGGGGAGTCCATGATTGGGGCATAAACTGACACGATTGTGACAAAACGATTTTGAAGCAGAGGGAGACGTAAAGAAATAATACGTTCTGATTTACCAAATGGAAGTTCCTGCAAGTCTTTTGAGAGGCAGGATTTGATGGCAAAACCTATATCGTGTTCTCTCACTTCATCAGCAGGTTTCCCCTTCCAAAAGAAAGTATAACTGGAGCCTGTTTCTGTGAGTTGACCAACATCAGCAAGACGTGTCTCAGAGAGACCAGCAATGTCAATATCATACAGAGAAAGCTCTATGGTTAACAGAGCAGTTCTGCAGTCCAACATGCAAATTTCATGCCAACAGAAGTGGAAAGCCAATTTGTATGCTTGTCATTTCTTGATTATGCCGATATATTGTCCTTAATATTGTTACCACTAAATGAACAATCCGCCAACCGCGGCTACTGGCCAGATTTTGAGGCAAAGCAATTTGTTTGGGATACCTTTTCTAATCCCCACACGAAGCAAGCAGTGCTCCCCTAGAAAGGCTGCTTTGACACCCTTAACTCCACCGAATCATGCCTTTCGCCTCAATTAGACATTGAAATGATATTAAGATAAGTTAAGAGTCACCACTGTGCACTGTTCGAGCTACATACTTCCAGTTTGTTAGACCTGTATGCGTCACCAAAACATGTATCGCCAGTGGACTTGGGACTTTAAGTTGAGTGATACTTGTAAGAATGCATCACAAGAGAATACAAAAAAAAAAGAAAAAAAAAAAAACCATAAAAAGAGGTCAAGGAGGTACTTGTGCGTGAATTTGTTTATAGTGAGTTGCGCTTGCACGCAATTGGTATAGTTTTCCAATGGCACATAAAATGAGACGATTGGTCCATAACAGATACTCAGGTTTGATATTTGGAGTTTTTCTTCTTCTAGATGGATTGCTACTACAGTGGCTGAGGAGTCTCCATCTACCCCGTGCTAGTTGGCCGTTGACCCCATAGGGGGGTTCATCCTCCCTTTGTAAGGTATTTTTTTTCCTTCTGGGAAACTAGCTACCCTCCTCACCAGACAGAGCTGGTGGGGGCACCAGTTTAGTCACCTGTGACCCGACCATGCAGCAGGTAGTACTGGGTTACATGGTACCAGTAGCATAAGACCTGACTCTCTCTCTCTCTCTCTCTATATATATATATATATATATATATATATATATATATATATATATATATATATATACGTTTTTTGACATTGAAACTGTATTTACACTTAACTTGTTTAATATAGAACTTTTTTGACATTTAACTGTGTGAATAAAATCTGTACTTATACTTAGCTGAATTAGAACTGCTTGACTAAACTGAATAGCTTGAAATATGAATGTGTTTCACAATTAAAGTGTACTTACATTTAAAATGTGTGGTTATGCTAACTAAATCATTTGAAATTGAACTGTTTTTGACATTGAAACTGTACTTACACTAAACTGAATTGTTATATATAGAACTGTTTTGACATTTAACTGTGTAAACAAAATCTGTACCAATGCTAAACTGAATTAACTGAATTAGAAGTGTTTGAATAAACTGAAGAGTTTGAAGTAGAAATGAAATTGATAATTAAACTGTGTACTCATGCTAAACTGATTTGTTTGAAATACAACTGATTATTTACACACATATATATATATATATATATATATATATATATATATATATATATATACATACATATACACACACACACACACACATATATATAGATATATATACACACACCCACACACATATACAGAAACATATACACACACACATGCACATTGCCCTGTGCCTGTATTGAATATCTTTTCAATAATCAATTGTAAAATAGCAAATTATTTCTCCTACTTGATTTTTTTTTCCTCTTTGTGTATGAGGAGATCTGTATTTGTAAGCAGATCCGACACAATTTGGGTACTTGAGAGATAAAATGTAAAGATGAGAGAGAGAGAGAAAGAGTTGATGTCTGAAGTGGGATTAGATATCCACATGGAATCAATATCGATTGCTGCATACAGACTTGAGCTTTTTAAACTTTTTAGCATCCTAATTTTTTCTTGCTTTTTGACTCAGTTGACATTATTATTTGAGTTTAAAAACTTGCCACACTTGAAGTTACCTCTGCAGGCAGAGAGTAAAACCTTTTGTTGAGGATCAGATGATGTGAATAAGTATCAGGATGACAGATCAATAAAGACACATGGGATACAATAACATTATTTTTCAATATTATTATTATCATTATTATTAAACATATGCTTGTGCAATACTGATAACTATTACAAGAATTTACATTTAGATAATTTCAATATAAAGTTTTTCATCAAATATGTTTCCATTGCAAAAAAAAAAAAAAAATTGGAGAAGTTTCAAATAAAATGTATAAATAAAAAAAAAAAAGTGGATTATTTAAAGACAATTTTTCAATTTAACTGAATAGTCAATAATTTTTATTGCTTTCTTTTGAAATCAGTACAGTTAGTATACACAAAAAAAAAAATCATTAATATTTAAATCTTATGCAGGCAAAGCAACATTTTTGTCACCAACATAACAGACAGGGCAACATTTATGTTGTTTTTGCAGTAGTTCAATCTAAGGCATTTTCCTATTGGTTGCTTGTTGACCAATTCAGTGTTAATGTATAGAAATATTGCATCAATCGGCTATATTTTTTTTAGTGCATAAGTGAAATAGACAAACAGGAAAACTGTGCGTGTCATTGTGTGTGCAATGGATAACGACAAAAAAATTATTTCATTAGAATAATGCTAGTAACTATTAAGATTAAATCTTTAATGGAAGAAAAATTTCTTAGATGCAGTCAGAAAATCTCATAATTCATGTGATTCTTTTATCAAAGATATTTTGACACTATGTGAATGTACTTTTGAAATATATATATTGTCTATAATGTAGGACTTTCAGGATGTTTGATAACTTTTGAGAAAAGACGAATAAATGCCCAGATTTGCTTAATCTTATAAACACATATGGATTTGAGACAATTCAATATAAAAATATACAAGCTGTGATATGAACACTGCAGATAATTTTTGCCATGTAGTAATTGTTAAACTTGATTCTCTAATAACGAAAGAAGCTAGTAAGTTCAAGAGAAATAATCTGATTGAACTAATATAAAATCAAAAATTGGGGTGGAAGAGTTTACCAAATTAAAATGCATTTATGTATTACCATAATTATTTGTGTATAACATGAATATCTATGCCTAAAAGTCAGAGGTGCATATTATACACAAGAACTAAATATTAACTTTTTATCCCGCTATGTACAGTCTCATATTCAGAATAGTATGACCACATGTAAGTTATATCTCTGATCCAAACTGACTAATGTGTAACAAATACTTCTGTTTTATACTGCTACAGATAAATAGCCCCTTGAATGTGTGTTTGTTTATAATTTTGTTTCTCTTACTGTGAACTTATTTTAGCTACAATCTCATTGCATTTTCATGTGAATATGGCTGAATGTTTATTCTTGATACTGTCTAAAGGTTTTGTTTCAAAAAAGTAAATTGTATAAATTTTCATTTTTACTCTAAACTAGATAAAGAGTTGAACAAATATTAAATTTAGCTGCTACAAATTCAAAAAGGCAGATTATGGGAGGTGGGTAGGGGTCTCATAATTTCATAGCCCAAATTTTAAGGTTGTGTGTTATACACAAAGAATTACTGTATGCTCTTACCACAAAAAAAAAAGAGTATCTTCAAGCATCTACAATATATATTCAAAAACTAGTCAATGTTAGAGCAAAAAATAAAGATTTAACCTGTATAAGTGTGAGAAAGAGAGAGAGAGAGAGAGGGCAAGATATTTGTAAGGTTGAATGCTATGAATGATGTGCAAAGAGACACCATTAACAGGTTCAAACATTAATGATATATTCTATTCCAAATGACATGAATCAATGCTTGAACAAAAAATATCAAATACTTTTGCAGAAGCTTCACAATTCAGCATAAATTCTGTCTTAATAAATGGTAAGTATTTGATGTTTGGTATTTAAGGATAAAGGTTCAAGCACCATCAGTTTTATTGAATATGAATCTATCTTTAAAGATACTTTTCAAAAATGTGTCAGTCTGCTATTAACTATCAGAACCTTGCTTTGAAGAAGTGGTTAAATTAATCTCATGTTGTAGTAAGATCAATCCTAACATAATACCTCAAAGTTGGGATCTTGAATCACAGTAAGATAAGCAAAGTAAATATCAAGTTATCTTCCCATGAAGCAGTGGCTGGAAATTAGAATAGATTATTATGACTATACTGAGTTTTATTCTGACTAGGTACTTTAAACATACAGCCTTTAGCCAAACTAAGCTAAGCTTAGAAAAATAATCAATAAAACATGGAATATTTTGTCAGCATTATTTGTAAATCTGTTACTCTCAAAATCCAGAGTTGACCAATAGATAAAGCATATCTTAGTTATAGAGGTGTGTGTGTGTGTGTGTGTGTATATATATATATATATATATATATATATATGAATGATTGATTTTATGCCAAGAAGTTAGGGAATCACATTTATTGTTTGCTCATATTTACATTCGTAGCTATTTCTTAAAATTTTTTTTTTTTTGCACAGAGTTCTATCGAATACAAATAATTTTCAACCAGATCTATCTGACCCATAGATAGGGCCTTAAAATGTACTACCATTCTGAGTCAGTGGACCTGGGAGTAATGACAATGAAGAGGTACATCACACTCCTCAAATTTCCAGAACTTGAGCTTCACCATCATACCCAGGATACCCACACATATTTTGAGTTTTGCAAGGTCTTACCCTTTTGCAAGGGATAGTATCATGTATTCAAGCCCTGCTGACAGGACTTTATAAATATATATAAGGAAGGAGTAAGTGAACGTCATTTCTTTTAGGTTATCTCTGGCTCTACTAGTCAGTATTGAGCACTTTTTTTTTCAAAAAACGTTTATATATATATATATATATATATATGAATTGTTCCCTTTAACACTATACATATGTGTATACAAATACATTAATATTTCACATAATGAGATAGATATACAAATATATCTACAACAGACACACACAAGAATAATTCAATCAACCTTCGACGTAAGTAAATAAAAAAAAAAAAAAAATATTTTCCTCTTTTCTTCGTCTACAACAACAACAAATATATATATATATATATATATATATATATATAAAAATATACATACACACACAAAAATAAAAAAAAACAATTAAAAAAAAATCAAAAATAAATAAAAATGGAAGAAGCTTCTCTACAGCAAATTAACATAAAGACACCAGAATTCATGGAAACGGCAGTGAATGGCTGGTTTTCCATTCTGGAGGCACAATTCCACCTTTGCAATATAACGACAACAAAATTCTACACGGTAATATCATCTCTGCCTGCAGAGGTGGTAGCTAAAATACCGATAACAATTTTAGAATCAAAAAAATACGAGGAAATAAAACAGTCATTAATTGAGGCCCACGAAAGAACAAAGCCGGAATTGCTGGACAAATTAATGTCAACAACAACTATTATAGGCCGTCCTTCAACATACCTTCAAGAAGTGCTATCGATAGCAAAACAGATAGGTATCGGAGAAGAAATAGTAATACACAAATTTCTTCAGGCCCTACCAGCAACAATTTCCCCCGTCATTGCTTCACAAAAGGAGTTAAGTCCAACTCAACTTGGAAAGCTAGCGGATGAGCTTATGCCTCTGCTTAACAATATCAACATGACAGCGTTCACCACTCACCATAGGACACAAAAAACTGAGAAAAGCAAAGACAATATTATTTTACCGACAGGTATTAAACCTTTCTTCCCGGAACAAAAAGCCAAAATATGTAGAGCACACCTCTACTTTGCCGAGCAAGCAAGAACTTGCAAACCTTGGTGTTGATGGCCGAAGAAGCAAAACACAAAAATACTACCAAGCTCGCATCCACCTACACCAACTCCAACAGACTCGGAAAACTAACAGCGCGAACCATGTCTGTCCCCCTGAGTTCGCCACTATTACAAATCAATACACGATTAGGGACAACTACATTAAAATTTATAGTGCATACTGGTGCAAGTATCTCAATAATACCAGCGTCTAGGTTAAACGGCATCACGTTAAATCCAACACCGGTATCACTCACCACCACTAATGGAGAGAAAATAAAATGCTACGGACAAGCAAACCTAGAGATTGGGATACCAAGTTTGAAAAGGTCATTTTCCTGGACATTTGTGGTCGCAGATATCACCAATCCACTCCTTGGATTTGACTTTTCAAATGAATTTGGTCTCATAATCGACTGCAAAAATAAAACAATTTACGACCCATTAACAGCTACCAAAAAGGAATTAATATTAAACACGACATCTCCAGTAAACGTGGTCATTAACAAAGTAGAACTACCATCATTTATTCAAACCAGTCTGGATAAATACCCAGAAATCATTTCTCCTCATATGAAAAAAAAAATAACAACTACTGCAGTGTTTATCACAGAATTGATACAGGTAGCCACTTACCGGTTTTTGCAAAATCCAGACAGCTATCAGCGGAAAAACTATCGGCAACTAAATGTCACGTGATAGCTCACGGAGACGAAGAGGTAAGACTGATACTATCCTCCCGTATTGAATGAGAGTATCAAGCAGTCAAAAAGTGACCGTTAGGAAGGAATGTGGGTCACACAGGAGACCAGATGTTCGCACTTAAGTGACCTCAGGTCGCCGGACATCGGAAGGACCATAGCCATTTTACTCCGGGCTAAAGACAAAAGATTAACTGAGACACGAGGGACTCCAAAATCCTTCAAGCCAGCACTAAAAAAGTCTATTAGCCCGTGAAAGAAGAAAAATTCTCCAGTGGAACCCCGTCGAGAAAAAGATAAGTAACTTTGGGGACATTTTTCCTTTACACTCAAATTTCGTTTACCACTCTCTCTCTCTCAATTTGAAGAAGGATAAAAGCCAAGAAAAGACATTTATATTCATGGACTATCCAATTATATGTTTTGACACTCTGAACGTATATATATAACCGTAGTAAAGAACCTATGTATTTTCATTTTACCATGTGGTCTATGTTGTTATTTCATGCTTTCCTTTCAGCTTCTATTCGCCTTATGTTATCTTGCTTAGAACTGTCCTATTAATTCCTAAAGTATCACACGGGAAACCGGAGTTGCCGACTACTACAATATTAATATTATTACGACTAAAACCTATAGGCTCATTATCTTCTATTATCTCGGGGAAGGAAGAAAGCTGCCTGGTGGGTGTGTGATAGTGTGAAATTTGGAACCCCTTGCCAGCGGCGGTCAGTCTGGTCCTAAATTATTCCCTCACGTAATATGCCAGTTCTTATCTGCCTGAGAGAAGAACTCTGAACAGGACTTATTTCTGTAGGGGATCAAGTGCCAACCCGCCCCGTCTTCACACGTGCAAAAATAAAGTCCCGTTTTGGGATTTTAGTCGATTTCGCGTCACATAAAGAAGAGTTTAAAAGACTCATAAATGAAGGCGTGATAACTCCTTCAGACAGCGAATGGTCAAGCCCACTACATCTTGTACCTAAGCAAAGTGGAGGATACCGCTGCTGCGGAGATTACCGTGCATTAAACAGCATCACTAAAAGTGATAGATACCCCATTCCCAACATAAATTCATTTACAACGAAACTCGCTAATAAACAGCGATTTACAAAAATTGATCTGATTTCAGCGTACCATCAAATTAAAATGCACCCAGATGATATTCCTAAAACGGCAATTATCTGTCCGATGGGTCTTTTTCATTACGAATTTATGCCGTTTGGGTTAAAAAATTCATCGGCAACATTTCAAAGGTACATGGACAGAATCTTTCGACAGATAGACGGTGTCTTTATATATTTAGATGACATCTTAATCTTCAGCGACAACTAACTTCCCACAAGAAAGATATAGACACAGTTTTTCGGATTTTACAAGAAAATAACCTGAAAATATCACTATCGAAATCTATTTTCAATGTAACATCGCTAGATTTCCTAGGTTTTAGAATTAATTCAAATGGAATCACACCAACTGCTAACAAAGTAAAAGAAATAGAATCTTTTCCGTGTCCTACAGATGCTAAAAGCTTACACAGATTTCTTGGTATGGTAGGATTTTACAGGAAATTAATACCAGGATTTGCGAAGTTAGTCTTACCTTTATCCGAAAGAATGAGATTAACACCTAAAGGATTAATTACCTTGAATAATTTGGAAAAACAATCCTTTTCTAACATTATAAAAATACTTGGTGAGCTAACAGAATTATCTCATCTTCAACCAACTTGTACACAGTATCAACTAGTCACGGACAGCAGCAAATATGCAGTAGGTGCTGCCTTACATCAGGTCATAAATGGAAATCCAATACCAATAGGATTCTTCTCAAAGAAACTGACGACAACACAGACGAGATATTCCACTTTTGACCGTGAACTTTTAGCAGCATATTTGTCAGTGTTACATTTTCGCCACCTCATAGAAGGTCGTGAAGTATTACTTCTGACGGATCACAAACCAATATGCGGTGCATTCCACAGTCTAAAACCTGCCAAATCAGATAGACATCAAAGACAGCTAGCAATTATTACAGAATTAATTTTAGATATAGCCCATGTGAAGGGTAACCAAAATGTAGTTGCAGATTGTCTGTCTCGCCCAACATTTGCTGTACAAATAGATATATACAATCTGCCAGCACTTGCAGATGCACAAAAATCAGACACCGAAATACAGTCCTTTCCAGATTTAAAGAAATTCACATTATCTGGAAAAGATCAATTTGAGTTATGTGATACATCAACATCATACCCCAGACCTTTTGTACCGTGCACACTACGAAAATCTATCTTTGACAGCTTGCATGCAATATCACACCCTGGAATAAAATCATCGATTAAAATGATCAAGGCTAGATTTTACTGGCCACATATGGATAAAACCATCAAAGAACTATGTGCATCATGCACATCTTGTCAACAAGCAAAAATATACAGACATACCAAATCGCCTGTACAAACGTTGGAAATACCATCATCAAGATTCCATACTGTACACATTGATATAATTGGACCACTACCACCAGCGAAATGCTCCAACAATCCTTACATCAATCCATGTCGGTATGTTTTAACATGTATAGATCGAACCAGTCGATGGATTGAAGCCCAACCTATATCAGATATTACAGCACAAACCGTAGCAGAAGCTTTTGTAAACACGTGGATTACGCGCTTTGGTGTTCCACTCCATGTCATATCAGACAAAGGCAAACAGTTTGAGAGCGAACTATTCCTTGAACTATCAAAAATTATTGGATTCTATAGGCTACGTACAACATCCTATCATCCACAATGCAATGGACTTATAGAAAGAGCCCACAGAACCTTAAAAGCAGCTATTATGGCCCGAAAAGAATCTTGGATTTCAGCCCTACCAATAGTTCTCATGGGAATTCAAAGTATGCCCAACTGCTCCAATTTTTCCCCTTTTTATGCGGTCACAGGTGCAGAAATGTTATTGCCGCAACTAATGATAAATACGGAAAATACAGAAACAGTTACACAAAATTTTACAAGAGAACTGCACAAAACTATGGCAAAATTCGATCTGACAGACTTTTCAAACAGAGAAAAATCAACAAAAACATCATACGTGCCAGATCAACTTCAAACTTGTGATAAAGTTTGGATTAGGATAGACCGCGTTCGAAAACCGCTAGAAGCACCCTATTCAGGTCCTTACATGGTACTCAAATGAACACCAAAATATTTCCTAATAGAAACTAACTCAAATACGCATACACAAGTTTCAATAGACCGTTTAAAACCTTACATTGAAAACAAACAAAAATGTACACAAAATGCAACTACCAATACAAATAAAAAGTCTGAAAGTCTACCTCCTGAAAAAGTGCAGGAACATAAAATGAAAACAAGAACTTCAGGTAGAACGGTTACATGGAAAATGGATAACGAGTATATCTATTATTAAAACAAAAAAATAAAAAAACGAAAAACAACAAAAAAAAACCAACAAAACCTAACAAAAACTCCGTTTACTGGTAGGGGAGTATTGTAGTATCACCTCCCTTACTAAGGTCAGTAAATGGGCAGTCAATACTAACTCAACAGAAATCTTGGTCCTTACTTCTACCTCGGCCAAGGAATGCTATCCCAGAATCCATCGCCTCTCACTCTTCTCTCTTCCCTTCTCTCTCCTTTTCTCTCTCGCTTTCCCTCTCCCTCTGGTCAATCAGCGGAGATAGTAGCAGTTGCCGAAGATGACCCAAGACAGAAGAGAAAGCAGTTGCTGAAGAGATTCCAAACACTAAACACACGTGTTGACCGCCGGACATTTTCTAGCCAACACGTGGTGTTGTATACGAAGAATAAAATTCCTATTTTAAAGTTAATATTTGTACTTCTCATTTATTATCTCAAATAACATAACCCAAGTACATATATTACAAGGGCAATAAGAAGATTATACTATTGGTTAGTCAGAAGTAAGTGGATCTACCCTAAAAATCCACATTCCATATCCTGATTTTTTACTAACTAATAAGGCAAAGCTCTAACCAATTTGGTCAATCATTTAAATACCTTGCTCTTCAATCATCTTTTTTTATTTTTTATTTAATAAGAGTTTATTTTTCATCAGTGAGAATTGCAGTTTATTACACATTGTTTAGAAAGCATCAATATTGGAAGAGAAAGTTTGTGTCCAGAACTGAAAGATGATAACCAGTTATGACACATGGTGGCTGATAACAACAAACAACTTTAGAGAAAAAACACAAAATTCAGCACACCAAGTAAGACATCAAAGTAAGGATTATTTTAAGCAAGAATGCACTCTGCATTCTTTGCCATACACATCTCTGGCTAGCACTAAGCAATGTGTTATTGAGTGAAATCAAACAATAGCAGAGGCCAAGAAATCTTTATCAGCTTCCTCAGTAACAAGATGTTGCCATGGGTTGTTCACAAGAAAAATGCTCGATGAGTACATCAGCAATTAACATTATGAAAGTGAGGCAGAAGAAGAAACCCTCAAATGATCAAACTTTCAATAAAATCAGCTTTTGGCTGTGGATGTGGGCACCATAACTGGATACATCAACTCTGATAAAACAATCTCACTAATTAGTAACTTTATAATCACTGTTGTTATCAATTAAGGTCAGAAGAGACTTGCAAGTTCCAATATGGATATGAGGTTGGAATGAAACCATTAATGTTGAATATATATATATATATATATATATACACACATGCACCCTTGGACAAAAATGTAAGACCACTCTCAAAAATGAAGAAAAAGATATTGTTTACAATTTTTTAATTATGAAAATCAGATATATGAAAGATAAGTTTAAGAGACATTTAAATTTGAAATAAGAAATTTCAATTCCTTTTTATATGTATATTAGCACTTATGCTTAATTTTAAAATTCATTTTTGACATTAATATAAGACCACCAATAAAAACTAAAGAAAAAAAGGACTTAATTTAATTGAAAAATTCATTATATATAATCTACATAATATAAAGGCTATTAAAACTGTAATACTTAAATACTAAAAACATAAAAGAGTAAAGGAACTAAAATGGTGAAAAGTTGTTTTCTCAGATAAAATGAAATTCAATTTAGATGGTCCAGATGGCTTTCAGAAGTAATGGCATGCAAAAATTTTTCCAGAAGAGAATTACTCAACATGGCATAGTGGAAGAGGATCTCTTATAATCTGAGGGGCCTTCTCATCTTCAGGTAAACTTAAACTACAATTTGTCAGTGGTTGACAAAAAGCAGCAGATTATGTGAAGATGCTAAATGATTTATCTCTTGTACAAGAAGGGTGTTGCCTATGTGGAGAAGAAATTTTTCAGCAAGATAATGCTGCTATCCACAATGAATCAATAACAAAAAAGTATTTGCTTGAACAAAAAATAAGACTTCTTGACCAGCCAGTGTGCTCTCCAGACCTCAAATCCTATAGGAAATTTGTGGGGATTGATTGTTGCAAAAGATCATGAAGGAGGTCAAGAGTACTCAGCAATTTCTGAACACAAAGATGCAATCTTAGACGCATGGTAAAAATACTTTTGGTTTAACTTCAGAAACTATTTGATCACATGCCTAGCAAAATTTTTGAACTCCTCAAACAGTTGGATGGATATTTATACTATGAGATTATATTTGATTTTAGATGAGTACATGTAATGGATATCACAGGAAATGGACATGGTATCTCAGGTTCAAACCCTGGATGAAGCTGCTTGTGTTTAACACAGTACTAATCACTTTGGGAAAGGTATGAATCGAACTATCCTCACTCCAGCTTAGGGTAAAGTAGTAGGGAAGACTGACCTCTTTAACCTTGGTATGGCAATCAATCTAAGAGAAGGAAAACTGAATTCAAATTCGTTAAACTTTGCTTAGAAAATTGACCTTGTGTCACATCTTGCTTGTGCAAAGGGGTTAGCAAATACATACTGCACAAGAAGCTTAGAATATTAAGCAAGTCATCTAGTTAAAGAAGAATTTATCTTTAGAAAAATTGAATCAATATTTAAAATCTTGGCTTTTACTAGAAGGGAAGGGCAACAGGGATTTTCGCATAACCGAAATTAAAGGATAGAATAACAGTTACCCAGACCTCAAAAAAAGAATTTAATTTTATCTGATATTGCTTATTTTACCTTTGTATGAATACTTCAGAAAAGACATGAATCCATTTCTTGTACTGCAAGATATTTGGACAAAATGTACTCATCACTAGCATGCCATAATGATTGATAAAAAAAGAGAATAGATGACGGTGCACTTGGATAAACAAATCTCCAACTACACCCGGCAAAAATTATGGAATTAGCATACTTAGACAATGTTCACATAGGTTTTTTTATTTAGCAACAGATAAACTAATAGCAGACAAAAATCAAAATATCTTTTCATAGCAAAAAACAATTTGGCTTCAAAAAATAAACCTTAAACAAACATGGGGATTAAATTATTGAGATTTATAGTATGATTTTTTCCAAGCGTTGTAGAGGAAAATATGATGATATAATCTAATACCAAAGAAAACACCATGGAATGCACAGACTAAAAATTAGAATACTTAGTTGCCCCACCTCAAACTTTTATGACAATCTAAACTCTTTCAGGAATGGATTTCACTAATCTAAAACAATATTTTTTTATCAAAGTGGTTCCAACTTTTCCAAATTGCAATTAATAGATCTTTTTTAGCAAAAGCAGCTTTCATATGGACCTTTTTATTTTAAATTTCCACTATAAATATTCAAATGGATTTAGATCTGAGCTGTTCATTGACCATGTCATTATTTTATACATTTTTCCTGAAGAAAAGTTTCAATCCTCTTGTTTTTTTATGGAATATTTTATAAAACTAGAATTTTCACCTATTAAAAATTTTTAATTTTGCATCTTATCTGTTATTTTATTTCTGACAGGGGAAATATAACTACCTTTTACCAGCACAGGCTAATAAAAGATAGACACACAGAAATGTATATGTGCTTTATTGTCTTTAGTTTTGGCTTTTGGCTTTATTATCTCTTTTTAATATTCTTTTGTTAGATCTTTACTCTTCATTTATCATTTTGTAACCTTTCCCTATTGTAGCCAACTGGCCACACTTACAGCAACTTTGAGTATATATATATATATATATAAATATATATATAATCTGAGGAAAAAATCCAAAGGTAGGAGTATCCAGTTTGAGTGCTCAATGCTAACAGCTATCAACTGTAAAATTAATTTGGGAATAAAAATACATCAATATAAATGTAAAATATATTTTAAAAATACACACACACACACACACACACACACACACACACACACACCTACATACCCAAATTGGGCAATAGTGAGATGCAATTTAGTGAGCTTGTGCACTGTATAATCATCACATTCAACATAACTTCCAATCCATTCTTTTATCTCATGCAAGGATTTTTGGTAAAATATTCCATCACCCAAGAATGCTATTTTTTTCATGGCTATTAAATGGCTTGATGATTTCTGAACAAAACACCTTGCATGTGTCTATGTTTATATAATTCTAAGTATGAGGAAGGTACATGAAAAGTGATCTTGTTTCTTGTGACACTTGGAGTCAAATAAAACTACAGCAGAAAGCAATCAACAAAGTTGAAGCTAAAATGACTGTGAAGGGAGAGGATATGAAGAAGAGCATTGAATCTTGGCAACTATCCAACAAATAGAAGGTTTTTTTATCTGACAAATGAAGAGTAAGAACTATATCCTTCTATCATGAGAAAAGAGTACAGGCCATACACACTTCTTTGCATAAAAACTGCACAGTTGCAAGGCTCACCCACACATTCATTGAAGCAGTTTGAGGAGAGAAAATAAAAATGACACCTACTCTACTTCCTGAAATGAGAGCAGATTTTGTTCTGAAAAGCTTTTAAACTACAAATAATCAGAGAGAAACAAATTGCATCTACTTTACATTTCTGATTTTGATTCTTAAATGCTCCTGATTTCTCTCTTTCTCTCTCTTTTTCTCCACACACATATTATGTAAGTGATTGTGTGGACATCTATGCAGTATATAGGTGAGCAGGTAAATCTGTATGTGAAGGTTTGTTGCATTTGTATGAATGATTATAAAACTATGTTTTAATATGTATATAAATATATATATATATATATATATTTATAAATATAAACATGTATATGTACATGAGTTTGGGTGTGTGGGGGGGCTCTTATACACATATGTATGAGAGTATAATTTGCACACACACACATATTCTTTCTGTAGCTGTCCCAAAATATGCTTGTAAGTACATGTGAGATTGTTAGGTGCATTGGATGCAACTACAAAATCTTATAAGAAAGCTGACATGAGGAAATGGATTAGATTCTCATGTTGCATTAATATTGATTACATAAAGAATAAAATTAGCTTTTACCTTTCTTTTCTTTCCCAGCAAGTAGCTTTATTCTTATTATTATTAATATTAGCAGCAACAATATTTCTAATAATATTTAGGTTAACCTTTAAGCCAACTTGCCGCAACCAGATGTAGAGTTTGTCATAAAACAAATCTCAATCAAATACATTGGGAGAGAGAAAGAGAGGGGAGGGTCCACATACACAATGAGATCAAAAGAGAAATCTACCCAAGTAATAATATCAATGACTTGTCCAGTTAAGAACACTTCATGGTTTGGGGTTCTCTCTCCTTCACACTTGTAAGTGCAAATGTCTAGCTGTAAACATGAATTGCAGTTTGGTTTTTGTTATTTGCATTTCATACTGTTTAGAAACTAACAAAAAATATCTGGTTTACAGATTTTTAATATTCACATAAGTTTTTGTATCAATAAATATTGAAATAATAGTGTGAGTCAAAATTTTAGCAGTACTTTGTTTTATGATGATTTGCAGCATAGATATCATATGGTCAGAGTAGTTCAAGCTATAGAAGTTACCCACTGTGGTTGGTACTATCGAGGTATTTGGCACACAGATACATTACATATTGCTTCACTCCATGTGTAATTTGAAAGCTGTGCAGATGAACATGCGATGTAGTCTAATTTTGGAACGTATGCTTTACAACTGGGCCATAATGTCATAGAAGCAACCAAACACATTGGGTGTGCAAAAGGTGAAAGTGCAATTGATTACAATACAGTAACCAGATAGTTTGAGAAATTTCCCTCAGGTCACAAGAACCTCAATGATCAGGCAAGGTTAGGTAAGCCAAAAACCATGTATTCCATACTTCAAGCCATAAAGACAAACTCAGAGAGTAATAGGCAAGTTCAGTATCTCAAAGTGCAGTAGGCTTCATCATTTTCACAACCACTGCAATAGCATCTGGAGCAGACAAATTGTGCCTCACATTACCAAAATACTATTCACTTTAGACTCACCCAAGTATAAAATGCCTCAAATATCCTCACATCCAAATAAATACGAACTCAATGAATAATCCCACAAAAATTAGAAAAAAGAAAAAGAATATTGTTTAAATGTTATATATTGTTCAAGTCATTTTGATTATAAGCAGTTAAGTTGCATTCCTTTGAAACAATTAAATATTCCTCTTCTGACAGTTATAGTTATTAAAAAAATAACAGAGCAAGAATTAACTAAAAATGAGTAATGCAACAGTATTTAAAAAAAAAAAAGAAGAAGAAGGAGAGAGAGAGAGAGAGAACATGTGTTACATCTTGTAGAGAGAAAAATGTCATTTGCATTGAACAATCAAAGTTGTCACCATTGTCAATTCATCTTTTCTCACAGAAAATTTATTGAAAAAACAATAAAAACACCTAATTATCTATGAATTGCATAATTTAAGTTCTCTTGAAGACGACAAACGGTTCTGACATTGATTTTAGAAGAGAAGATTATTTGTCAATTCTTGTAAAATTAAGAAGAAAAAAGATTAGGAATATTATTTTTAAAATCTTTTAATGTTTGCTTTATTTAGTCTCAATTCTGTGTGGCATTATATCATTATCTTTAATGTGTGTCTATAGTAGCAAAAATTTAAAAAAAAAAAAAAAAGAACAAGGGAGAAGTTCTGTTATATGAGCAATTATGGCTGGAATTGGCCATCAATATGTTGCTGGGCAGAATTACTAGGCAATCCCCTGATATTTCTTCCTGTCACTCTACAAGCAATGTACACCAAGCTGTAATTGATTTTCATCCAACACACACACACACACACACAATGTGTGATTTGCTACAAAAACACAGAGGCACAGGCAAAGAAGCTGCCACAATAATCTTTCCATATTTCCCAGTGATTCTACTTAATTTTGGTTTTTTTTTTTTTTTTACTTTTCCATCTCCCCCCCCCTTCTCTCTCTGAAGAAATAGTTTGTGTCTCAAGTGTTCACTGAAATGTCAGTCTGTGTTGTTAATATCCAGCACCATTTGCATAGTGTGTCACAAATCTGCAAAAGGCCAACTAATTATTTATAGATGTTCATTCAATCTTCATGGCTGAACAATAAGAATAAAAAGAAGATAAGAAATGTAGTCTATTGTTTAGTAACTTTAATGTCATCAATAACATCATATCGTTACTATTAAGAATTGTTTCCTTTCTCTCTTCTACTACTCAATATGAATGATGACATTGAGATCAGCTTAGGGAAATTAATCTTCACAATGCAGTAAGAGAATTGGAGGATGCAGCAGTTGAACCAAGTGGGTCAAAGTGTGAGGCCATTGTTAAATGCAGTAATGGCATTTATTTTCAGTCAAATCAAAAAAGATTCAGGCTAAAGAAAAAATATAGTCTAAAATCACCAACAATGTACAAAGAAATGTACAACACATGAGGAAATCAAAAGAGAAATTAACAGATTTACATGTAATGAAGATTTGTCACAATTCTAAAAAATAAAAGTGAGATATTCAGCCTGTATCTTTAAAAACTGAAATATTCAAGACTGATACCAAATTCTTAAGAAAAATTGCTTGGATACTTTTTCTTCAGATTTTTGGAAGACAAATGAGAAATGCCAGATATTACAAGAAAGTTTTTGGCAAATAAAAAAAAATTATACAATCATGACAAATGTGATATTTTTATATTTGTAAAAACAAACTAACCCGTTTCATCATCATCAAGGTTTGCCAACAGCAGATTCCCTAGACTCTCTCTCACCATCTATCCCTATCAGCTATCACTCTTGGTAAGTCCTCTAGACAGCATTCAAAGTCTGAACAGAAGTTTTTGCTGGTCAGCCAACAGTGCTGTGTCCATGTATACTAATCCATAGGAGAATGTCACTGTGAATTTGTCTTTACTTCTCCAGTGGTGCCCAGCATGTTTTGCATATTTTACCTAAATGATTTGCTAGATGGGAGGTAAGTGGCCGTACAGTTACTGTTTTGTAAGGTGCTGCTTCCAGGATTTGTTCAAAACAGCATGAAGCATTCTTATGTAGCTGTCATCTAGATTTTTCTCCAGACATTTCATTTATGTCCAAATGCAAAACCCATACAATAGTACTGACATGGCTACTGCTTAAAAGAATTCTCATTTTATAATTGAGAGTTATAAATATACATTTCTGAGTCAACAGCAAAATAAATGAGAAGAAATACTAGAGAATAACAAACTAAAAAAATATTTGGAAGAAATTCAGGGTACAAAAATTAAAATCCACAAAATATGATAAACAAAATGGCTGGTAGATCAGTGAATATTCTTCAATGGTTTTCAAGTTTTTTAATTTCTTACAAATCTTCTAAAAATGAACAGATTAGGAAAACCTATGTTCTTTACAAAATTAAAAAAATTCACAACATTTGACTTATGCCACTAAGAGTTTTTTTTACAAACAAAATGATTGAATGTATTTGAAAATTGTTTAGGAACTTTTTCAGTGAATTTTACTGGGATTTTCTAGCATAAAAATTCCTATCTTAAGACTTTGGAAAATACTTACAAAGGTTGAAGAGTATACCAAATAAAAAGATGTTAAAAGATGAAAACAATAATCAATAAAAAAAAATATAGAATAATGAAAATAATTCCTCTTTGAAATTTAAATAAAATCAAAGAATGAAATGTTGTGTGTGTGTGTGTGTGTGTGTGTGTGTGTGTGTGTGTGTGTGTGTGTGTGTGTGTGTGTGTGTGTGTGTTAAAAACCAAAAATATTGAAGATAATAAAAAAATAACTAGAATGATAAAATCATGTTTTTTTTTCTCTGAAAACTTGAAGATAAAAATGTGTTTTGGTAATGATTTTAGAAGAACTGTTTGCCAGTATTAATTTTTGGTTAGTATTTCTTTTTATCCTGATAATCAAAAAAGATGCAAGTTCAAATCTTGTCTGGAATTTATTCTTAATGCCTGAACTGCACTGTTTTCTGAATAACACAGTCTAAATAGTTGTAATGAAAAAACAACATTCTATCATTATGTATCCTGTGTTTATTTCAAGGTGAAGCATAAATTTATTGAATGAATGAAGGAATCTATTCATAAGAAAAATTGCAGAAACAATTCAAGTTAATCAATATTACTTTTATTTTATGAAATATCATTTGGAGGCTAAAAACATTTACTTTTCAATAAAAACAATTCCTAATATATTTTTTTAAATAATACTTCTACCAGACTTGTAGATTCAGCACAGTACTCACTATGACAATAACCATGCAGACTACACAGATAATCAAGAGCTTCTTACAAATACATCAACTCAAATGAATCTCAGCTGCAAAGACTGGAGCCAGTATAAAAGATATTGATCTTTACATGAACTCAGATAAAACAGGATGTATCTGTTTTAATCAAGAAAGTTCATTAATCTGTTCATTAACTGGCAAGCCTCTGAAATATAGTAGACCAGTTCATATACTTTGATAGTAATATCTCATCTATTGAAAATGAAGTCAACATTTGCATAGCTAAAGCATGGACTGCTATTGACAGGTGATCAACTTTATGGAAATCTGATCTACCTGATAAAATAAAATGGAAATTCTGTAGCCATGTCAGTACTATTGTATGGTTGCACTAATTGGACATTAATGAAACGCATGGAGAAAAAGTTATATGAAAAGTACACAAAGATGCTGCATATTGTTTCAAACAAATCCTAGAAGCAGCAACCTACTAAACAGCAGTTGTACAACCATTTACCTACCCTCATCTCATAAACTATTCAAGAAAGATGAGCAAAACATACTGGGTACTTCTGGGGTAGTAAAGACAAACTCATAAGCAGCATTCTCCTGTAGACTCCAACACATGGACACACCAGTGTTGAGCAACAAGCAAAAACTTAGAACAATCAGTTCTGTGAGGACACTGGCTGCTGTCAAAAACACTTGCCAAGACTGATAGCTGATAGGGACAGATGATGAGAGAGAGAGACAAAGGAATCTTTGCTCTCAGGATACCTTGATGATCATGATAATGATGATGATAAAATACCATTTGGATGCTGAAAATATTTTCCTTTTCTATAAACATAATTCCTGGGAGTATGTTTCTTTTTTCTTAATTAATATCCCAAGCAGATTTATAAGTTTAGCACAGTACACACCTGGTGACAATAACCACCAACCACCAAAGATGAGAAATTTATTATTGGTTCTAAACCAAATGAATAAGCAATAACTTCTTATCTTTGCTACACGTTGAAGGCTCAAATGAAAGAAAAAAAACATTGCAACGGACTTCAATCCTCTCAAAGCTTAAAACATTACAAGACATCAATGTTGAAATAAAAATCTTATCATTAAACTTTGAACCTTAAAAAAGAATGTTTCAAAAATAAAAATGTCACAATTAAACAAAAATCAAACCTAGATATTCTCTCTCGCACACACACACACACACACTTGCTTCCTTCCCATGATGTAAAGCCATTTTATATACACAAATTATTAGCTTTCTTTCCTTCTTTCTATTTTCCATCAAATCTTAAACTCCAATCAATTAAGATGAAGAAAATTAATTGACATTTTCCGTTAACTTCCACAGAATCTAATGATTGAATAAAAAAGAAAATTCAGATTTCTCAACAATCACATTGATTTTTTTCTTCTCTTTTAATCCATTCGTTAATGAATGTCATTTAAAAAAACAGCAAAAAGAATTTTAACTCTTAAATGCCAAGTATATTATTAATGGAGACTTCATGATAGCAAACACAGTTGTTTGATAGTAATTCGAGATGGGAAATGACAATGGCTACCAGAATTAGTCTGTGGTTTTTTTGTGTAACATTCTTTAAAATGTTCAACACAGAATTCTTTATTGATAGTTTAAGTTACCACATTAAAAAGATATTATAAACTTTGAGTACAAAGAAGGTAAAAGCTTTCTTCTGCTTGTCTAGAAGTCATTCTACCTGGCTGCAATTTCTAGAATATATATTTTTTAGTTTCATAGATAAAAAAAACATGTTGTGACTAACAAAGGTTATGGATTTTCAAGTTGAGCCAGAGTTCAAGCCTTCATAAAAGCTGCTTTCCAAGGCAGACAGACTGTCTCATCTTGGAAGGTTGGAGTAATCCAACCTTCTTCCTTTCATCATCTCAAAACCATCTTACTTAAAGTCATACTCATCTAATCTCAGTAACTACTGAAAAGATATTTGCATTTGTTGTATTTTTAATTGGGTTTTTTTCCCCTCTATTGGGTAATCTAACATGGGCTACATTTCTCCATTACTAATTCATTACTTGTCTCAGATTAATATTTTTATTTCTCTTGTAAAGTGTGTGTGTGTGTGGGAGTCAAAGAAGAAGAGAAAATAGAATTTTAAAAAAAGCACAAACATTTATTCATAATGTTATGAACCCACTTTCATTTTTTTTGTCTCTGTACTTACAGTTCCAATACATTTTCAAAATGTTTTTCTTTGTAAGGAATGTACCTTTTTACTAAACTTTAGACAAAAGCAATTTATGTAGTATCAAATTTCTTTTTTTCTGAAGAAAAAAAAAATAAATAAATAAAAAGACGTCTTTTAAAACAAAGAAAAAGGTCCATTTCCTCACCTTTTGAAGATGCATATTTTTGGTTAGGGTTTCTTCTAACATTCTTTGAAGTTTTCGATTCATTTCTTTCATGTTCACATCACCTCGATTGACAAGATCAAGGACTTTCTTTAGTGATAATTTATCATCATTTGACTTGTGAGCAGGGAGATGATCTAAAAATGAAATAAAGTACTGAATTCAAATACAATTAAATACATTGTTTTATATAATACTTTTCAAACATGACATATTTGTTTTCCAATAATATTTTGCCTCACCAAATATTATCACAGCAAAAACCATCAATAATTGATAGCATATAAGACAGCAACTCTATTTACCTTTGATATAACAGTATTAGTAATTCTTACACCCAAAATATTCACTCTCTTACTTCCAATAATGTTTCTTCATGTCTATTATAGAATTCTCTGGTCATAGAGTCAATAACTAATTGGCATCATAGAATTATCAATATAAGTAGAGATAGTCAATGGCATCTGACTAAGTATTAGTCACCTAGATACCTCAACTTCACATAAAGGAGATATTTTTTTACCATTTTCTGAGAAAAGTAGTAGTTTTTTTTATATGCTATTAAATAAGCTAGTTTCCTAGTTTAGTATAAAAAATAGACAGACAATTGTTTGCTTGTAGTAAAGGTAAATGTCAAAACATTTAATGTAATATTCTGTTATTTTTCAGTCACAAGTCAAATAAACTGAATAAAAAATGTAAATTTTAAAATAATAACAAATTTCTACCAAAATAACAAAAAAAAAATTTAAGAGAAAAATAAAGAAGTGATATAAATGTTTACATATCAAATTTTCGCTCAGGTATCAACTTAGCTCTTTACCAGCTTCTGGTAGATCTCAGAACTTATTTGACACTATAAAATCAGAATTATGATTTACTGGTTTTAGAGGATTAGAAAGCATAATATGAAATTTATATGAAACACAATATTTTGAAACCTGATTTGAACTATATCTATGAGTTTTTTTTTAATTAAATCTACAATTGAATAATTATTCAAAATTACCATCCATCTTCTTTTCTTTTTTTAATATGAAGGTTAATCCTTCCAAATTAAAACAAAACTATATGGTAATAAAAAAAATCAATTTGGATGAAAAAATATAATCCTGTCATTGAAAAAGGTCTGATTTTTCCACATTATCATTTTCAATAAAGAATTTTAATCTTTGTATCCTTTAAGCAGGTTTTTATTTATATAACATCAGTGAATGTTTCATTATTTCTGAAGATTTTAAATAGCAATTTCTGGGAGCATCAAAAACCTCAATTGTAGTCATCCTGATTGCCAATATTTTATTTAATAAAACAAAATTTCAATTTTCATATCACTTAACTTGATATCAAGACAAAAAGATCACAAAACTATGACCTGATCAGCAGAGGATTGTTAGAGAGCAACAACATGTGATTGGCTTATTGAAATGTAATTGTTTATTTGTAACAATTTCTGATCAATGTCAATTCTCCAATCAATCTTTATAAATCTCAAAACTCTTTGATTAATTTTAGAATTTTTTCGAAAAACAAAGTGTCAAATCTGCTGACCTACTTTCAATCAGAATTAAATCAATTATCTAAAATCAACAACCAATCAGAAGATCTGACATGAAACTCAATCCTTTCCAATACTTTGTTTTTTAATTCATAATCAGCCAATTTCTATTCCTTGTGGCCGAGATTTATCAAATAGACATTGGAATAAATAATCTCTCGAGATGAACCTGCAGATGAATAAGAGATTGCATTAAAAGCAAGAAAAAGAAAAAAACTACATAAAAATGTTATTTATCAAACCTCTTTGTGCACTACACTTATTAATAACTATGAAAAGAAAGAGAAAAATAATTGCTAAAAATGCCCCATTGATATAATCACAATTCAATAAGAATAGATTATTCTACATTCAAAAGTGTCTCTTCATAAATAACTTGCTTTTCATGAGCTCTGAGAATTAATACACAACAGAAATCCACTAAAATATCCTAGTTCTTTTTGTTTTGTTTTTATCTTGAAAGACTATATTAAATCTTCTGTGCTATCAGTGATGTCCCAAGTGGGGAATTTCGACCAAACACAATTGGTAAATGATACACACTTCTCTGAGCAATTCATACAGATCAATCACTAGAAATAAAGATTTGTTATTACCAAAGATATTTTAACCCTTGAAAAAACCCATATTGATATTCTGGAGAAAAAGGAAAATTCAATTCAAATCCCCATATACAATCCAATGCTTATTCAGTCGAAATGAAAATTCAAATCGATGTTCTATTTCAAATATTTATTTTACAAATATTAGTTCTTTACTATAAAAAAAACAATAGGTTAAAAAATTGTTTAAATACATTTATCACTTTCCTTCATTAACTGAAAAGTTTAGTAGCTGTAAATGTAATGTCAGTGTTCAATTTTATACCTTTCATTTCAATTAATTTCACTTACTTTTATATTTTTGAATACACACTATTAGCAAACTGAGAAAATGCCAGTAGCAAAAATACACAATATTCAAATAAAAATTCTTAAATTTTTAATAGTTTTCATATAGAAAAAAAAATGAACTTTTAATTATGTCCTTTTAGAAAACATATTACTGACAAAAAAATTTTGAATTAATTTTTATTGCTAATTTGAATTTTGGTTATTTTCCTATTTATTTTGAAGTGATAACTATGAAGCAAACAGTCAAAAAGTATAAACCTTTCTTTTGTTATTAACCCCTTGACTAACTCATTATTTACAAAAAACTTTCATTGATCTGACAACAGTGTTAACTGTCCACCAAGAGTAATATTAACAATGTTATATATCATGAAAACATCTAAATCATCTAAGTATTTGAAATATATATTATTTGGGACATTTCTATTTTGTTTCTTTTTAAGCTTAAAGATTTCATTTAGATTTGGGGAAAAGAGAATCTCATTCAGTCCAAAATCAGAAGAAGAATAGCACTTGTAGTCAGATAGGAAAATAACAGAGAATACGAATGATGAAGCAGGATGAAGTGACTGTTAATAAAGGTACCAGATTACTGGTTTTTTCTTTACTTATCTTTTTGATAAATAAGCTGTAAGAACTGCAACACACCTAAGTGAAAGAGAAATTAATGAGATGGGAGGAGATGATCTTTTTATTTCCTTCAGCTACAGAGAGAGAGAGAGAGAGAAAAGAAACAAAGAAATGGATAAGTTAAAAGCCACAGAACCAAACCAAGAACAAAAATTCATTTCCTCACACCTGGTTGGAGAAACTCCTCAAAAACAGTTTTCTTCCCCTATTTAGTTTATTCATTTGGTCATTAGATTTTCATTTGAATATAGTGGTGATATCTTTTATTTTATATGGTGTTAGATTCATTTGTCATGGGGCAGTAGAATACACTGACTGCGCCTCTGCAGAAGAGTTAGACCACACCTCGAACAAATGTCCAGGATATGACAATCCGACGGTGAGGTTCCAGTAATGTTTGAGGTTTGGGGAATGCAGAATACTCCTTCATTGCCATTGCTCCCAGGTTCACTCTGGCCCAGAGTGGTAGCACCAAATAGGATCCTATCTATAGGTCAAATAGAACTAAACTGCATACTTATGTTAAACTGAATTGCTTGAAATAGAACTGTTTTGACATCTAAACTGTGTACTTATGCTAAACTGAATTGTTTGAAATAAAACTGTTTTGACATTTAACTGTGAGTAAACAAAAAAAACTATAACTTATCATCATCATCATCATGACGTGCCACTACCACAGATTTCTCTGACCCTATCCTGCCACTCATCCCTATCGTCCGTCTTGCTTGGTAGGTCTTCCATGCTACATCCTGTATTAGCACAGTATCCTGTATTAGCACACTGTATTGTAGATCAGTTCTAGCTGGTGGCCCTACCTTCGTTCATCCGTGTGATGAGTCCACAGGAATACATCACTTATGAGCTTGCCCTTACTTCTCCAGCAGTGTCCAATATGTCTTGCTCATCTAATTTGGATGGTTTTCGAGATGGGTGGGAGGTGGCTGTACAGCTTCAGTTTTGTAAGACGTTGCTTCCAGGATTTGTTCAATACAGCTCATAGCATTCTTGTGCATATGCTATCAAGCTTTCTCTCCATATGCTTAGTCAGCATCCATGTGGCGCATCTATGCAGCAGTATTAACACAACCGCTGCCTGGAAAAAAATGTGCTTTATTTTATCTGATAGGTCTGACTTCCATATGACCGAGAGTCTATCAACTGCTGTCCAAGCTTTTGCTAGTCAGGTGTTGATATCATTTTTGGAAGATGAGACGCTGCTTCTGAGGTAGGTGAACTTGTCCACAAGTTTCTGATATTTACCATTTAGTGTGGAGATGTCGCCTTTTTGATTAAAGCAAATCACTATACTTATACTAAACTGAATTGTTTGAAACTTTTATCAAAATGACTTAATTCGATGTTAAATGACCCAAAAAGGATTGAGACCCCTTAAAACCAACCAACCAACCATGGACAAAAAAACAGAAACCAATGACACATCTTTATTACCATGATCAACTTCATGATGGCTTTAGTACCTCTTCCTAACAGTAGCTATACTGAAAGTTTTCCCAGAAGTCAGAATCAATAGAAAACAAAACATCCATCATTCTCAATCACAGAATGCAAATAAGGACACTAGATATAAATATTAAAAACTGTTATGTCTCTAAAAACCTATTGTGCTCAATAATATACTTGTTGACTTATTAAATGTTATAAATAAAAGCTAAATATTAGCTGAATTCTGTTTGCTGTAGTTTATCAATCTGTAGAGAGAGAAAAAATAAAAAGAACAAAGCACAAAACATCAATAGAAGTAGATATTAATATTTACTTCTTCAAAATAACTTGTTGCAAAAATTCTAATTTGACTATGAGGAGAAAACTCTTTAAAATTTTAAAGATTTGAAATTGCAATCATTATTTTCATTAAATTTCATGAAAAGCAATTTAGTCTTAGTAAGGAAAAAACAAAAGAGCTGTTTGAAAAGTCGCATTTTATTATTTTCATTATTTTTCTTATCACAATATTTCAATCAATTTACTCTACAGCCTTCCTCAAATTCATAAATGCCATCTTTTTCTTTCTTTTTGAACAGCATCTATCAATGTTGTTGCAGTTTTTTTTTTTTTAATAGAAAGAAACAAGCTCATTACACCAATATTCATAGTATTTCATATGACGGAGGCAATTCCATTTTAAAAAGAAAGGTTGCACACTAACTTTTTTTTCCTGAGCAAAGAAATCCCCATTGGCCTGATATACATTTATACTTGAGTGTATGCAACAACATTTAAATGTTCCAACCCACCTAGTGTTGTGTCCCCTGTTTATTGGATTTTCATCCAAAAAGGAGAGTATGATCCATTCTCCTTGTCTGTAGAGTAAGGAATACCAAACTTGTTTACTTCAGCTTGGGATCAAAACTTTCCTAAAAGTTTTGACCTTGACTTATAGGGCAGGAAGGGGTGATTGGTTTTTCTCATTGTTCTTTTCCATATTTTTGTGGGATATAATCATTAGACAATTACTTCTCTCATGAAAAATCAATTTAATCAAAAGGTTGTACTACTTGATCTTATAATGTTTACAAATTCTTTGCATTCATTCAGCCATTCTTTTTACATATTTGGTATCTTGGAGGTTTGTTCCCCTCTTGCCAATTCTCAATATCATTTGGGATGGATAATCGTTCCTTTGGAGAATACTGCTCATATTTTTTAACTCCTTCTTAGATTTGAAGAATCACTACTAATTACTTTATGTCAAAAGTAATCAATTATCCTTTCAATATAGAACACTACATGTTGATGAGTTAAAAAGTTATACATGTCTTAATAAAAATATATATTTATTTCAAGTTTATTCAGAGTTACAAATAACCAAGTAATGGTATCAGTGATATAATTTCAGTTTCCTATAGAAAAGTCATTAACTTCACAAGTTTCACTCATATACTTTTTTGTAGAAATAAAATATGATCATCAAAGAAAACTAAAAAAAAAAAAAAATTCATAGCAAAATCTGACAATTTAATGCTTAAACGCCATCTCATAGAAAGAAAAAAATTTTTAAAGATTAATTTAGTAAAGATCCACAAACGTTTTGATTAATGATTATTTTAAAGGCATATTAACTCATCTAGGGTTATTTTATGCTTTTTGTCTGGTGGAATTATTTAAGAGTCTTTTTTTTGTACTTGGTCTTATTGAATACAAATAATTTTTAAAGAGATTTATTTGACCCTAACAGGTACTACAACTCCTGGTGAGATTCGGCATGGGAACAATGGCAATGAACAGCTACCCTACATTCCTCAGATCTCCAGAACTGGAGTCTCACCACTGATTCCAGTTAAATGTCTAACTCAAGCATTTGAATTTTTTTAAAAATAAGATGGCTTCTTTAATTTTCAATGTTTTGTAGGTAATTTCAATAGTCAAGCAAATGTTTGTCCTGCAATCGTAGGCTACTCCAATTGCCAAAAAATAATGCTTGAATTTCTTTGTCATCATATCCTGCTCTGATAACAGCAAAAATGGCCTTTCAACAATACTAAACGCAAAAAATCACAGTGCCCTTAAAAAATATTGCAATAGAAGGAGAAGTAACACCTATGAATAATGCAGAGTGCTAAATTTTCATTATCTTAATAATAATAGAATACTGTACAATTTTAAAGTAACTTGTAATTCCTCATATACTGATTGATAAAAACCTAGAAACTTTCACAAACATAAAAATAGTTGATTAACAAACAAGGGAGGTAATCATTATAAACATGTAAATGAAGTTTGGTTGCTTTGTTTAACAACATATCCACTTTTATGGATATTTAATGCCAAAGTCATCCTTGTAGAAATACAACAGTGGTACAAATAGCTAGAAGAGATAAGGGGGTTCATACCTTAACCAAAGATATTAGTCTGAAAGTGACTAGAGTTGGAATTCATTTATTAAAATGTCATAGACCAATACGTTAACTACAACACCACAGGGAACTCCCTCCTCCTTTAAAAAATGAAAGTAGCTCTGAAACACGATATAAATATTTGATAAACAAACAATATGATTATTTTATCTATAATGATTTAAAAATAATGTGAATAAAAGTTGATCAATTGGATAATTTTAAAATATAAAGAATGAACATAACTCTCAACATTGTGCCAACAATAATCAATATTTGATGCAGAATAAGGTTTAATTTTGACCACTTCATCCTTAGTATATCATAAAATCAAACATCATATTATTAACAAAAATTAAACTATTTTTTGTTTGTGAACCAAATATTATTTTTAAGTATGATTTTTGGGAGAAGATGATATTCATCTTTTGTATTTTTAAACAGACAGATGTACAATATCTATAATGTTTTTATAATATCAAGATGACAACAGTCAAAGAAATGTTATCATTTGTTCTATAAATTTAGAAAAACTAAGAAAAAAAAAGTCCTTATTATAAGCTCTAATTTCTTTTTTTAAAAATAAAAGAAAAATTTCATTTTTTTTTAAAATCAACTTTTTAATATTAACAAGATTCATGTTTAAATTATTTGTTAAAGCATTTTCTTTTTAATAACCTTCATCCTTTTGGCTTGAAAACTGTCTCATAATAATTTTCCAAGTATATTAGAAGAGCATAAAAGTTTTACATTTTTTATATAAGAGCAGAGGAAGATTGTGCTGCACCAAGTGAACACAGCTTTACTGCTTCAAAAATAAAAACTTGAAATCCTAGATTTTTACCAGGATCACATAACAACCAGTGCAGGGGGAAAATATGTAACTATCTCAGCCACAAGTAGACGTAAAGACAAATTCACTATTTAAAAATTTCTGAATACATAATTACAAAGAAAAGATATCCCAAGTTTATCCAAAGGTTACGGTATTTTTATGGTTTGTGTGAACTGCTTTCAACTTTAAACAAACAAAAAAGGATATTTCAGATAATGTAAAGAAAAATGAAAACTCCATCTTTGTAGAAATCTCATTGCGCTCATGAAGAAAAACAAATATAAAAAAAAAGAATTTGAAAGAAAATATTCCCAGGATATTCATTTTCCTTATGATCTTAAATGAATATAAGGAACAACTTTGACATTTTGCTAGAAAAGGTTGCTTTCCTGGTTTTACTGGTTAACATGAAAACAGAGATGAAGCTTTGATGGCAGGATTAATAGAAATCCTCACCGGAAAAAAGGACAAATCCATAAAGTACAAGACAAACAAATTATTAAAGTTGATGAATAAGGGAAGGAAATAAGTTGATTGAAATAACTAGGTACGTCACTGTAGAACTTTCTTTTCCTTTAAGAATGATTTTTATACATGTTATTTATGTGCAAATACATAGACATAAGGATGCAAGCAGATTTACTATATATATATATATATATATATAGTGACAAAAATTATTTCGTGAATCAGGAACTAACCTACTACAGTTTCGCCTAAGCAGGTCATCAGGGTACCTAATCCCAACTGTGTGATGTAATTAGTGTTTGAAAATTTATTTATAACATATTTCCTTTAAAAAAAAATAAAATAATAATAATAACCATTCCCTTATCTCAAATGTATGATAAAGTAATGATCAGAGTTTGAGTAAACATTCCCTCCTCCAAAAAAGAGTATAAATCATAAGTAATGGAGATTTTTCTGTTGAAAGCTGCTCAAATTTGTTGTTGTAGATTTATACTAAGTTAAAAGTTACTGTTTTCAGCGGTGTAACTATCTTTAAATTTTGGGGGTTTTTTTGTAACCTATATTAATCTCCTCTTTTTGGGAGAGAACCAGGTGACATCTGTGACAGGAGCAAAAACAATAACCAACCTCTGCATCTTGTTTAACCACATTATACTACCTACGAACAATGACAAATCCAAATCAATGTGGGACTCAAGATCTGTATGTCATTATCAGCAAGTGCACCCTTGATAGCCAACATGGAGGACTCTGTCAGCATCCGATAAATGGTGGTTGTTCTTATTTCAGAGACACTAACTACCAAAGCAACTAATCAACTCAGAGACACCAATGGAAAAAAATGGACCAGAGAAGACAACAAAAATGTACTTCAATGTTGTTTTAAGAACAATTCCACACAAAGAGAGTACAAAAGGGGATTTTGCAAGATTTAATACAAGTCAAAGACTTGCTGAGCAAGCTAAAATGATATTAAGGAAAGATTGGTTTTCTGACCTTGAGATACTAGAAATATGTAGATAGATGAATAGTGAAGATTCACAAGAAATATATAGACACATAAATAGCAAAAATTCCCTGACCCAAATGAAACTCTAAATGCTAAAAAGCAAGAGCCCCCTAACCCAATTACAAAACAGTAGTTTGATGACCAAAAAGTCACAGACCACAGCACCACAAAACAAATGTTAATACAAAACTAAATAAATGTAGAATTTAATAAAGAAAATTATGACTGAACATAAGGCTACATCATCATCCCTCAGAAACCAAGACTGGAAAAAAGTTAAGATAAAAACCAAAAATGAAAATGCCCGTGGTGTAATGGTTATTGTCATAGGAATTGGACACGACGATACGAGTTCAAATCCTGGACGAGACTGATTGCATTTCACATAGCACTAATACCCTTGGGAAAGGTATGAATCCAATTATTCTCCCTCCAGCTATGGGTAAATAGTAGGACAGATTAGGTTCTTCAGCCTTGGTGAGGCAACTAGTCTAGGAGAAGGAAAACTCTGAATTCAAACCTGTTAAACTCCGCTTAAAAATTGACCTTGTGTCATATCCTGCCCGAGCAGAGGAGTTGGTTAATATGATTACCAAATATCCCAACAGGTAACATCACTGAACTAACAAGTTAATGTATGTGGGGAGCAAAAGTAGAGTCTATGATAGAATTAGTGTTTTCCTAAGGAACGGTAAGTCTCGTACAGTAATGTAAGTGGTTGATAAATGCTTATCCAATTTCTCTCCTAAAAACTCCTTGTTAACAATGCTGGACACTTTCAGACCAAAGTTCAAAGTTGGTGCTCATCAGCAACTATGGTTACCTGGGGAAAAAACACATTCTCTCAATGCATGTCAAATTTATGCACTCAACTTTTTGTACATGCAGGCACCTGAACCAAACCACATTTTCCACAGCATGCTCAAATCATTTTTCTGTAACTTTAAGAATATACAATCAATCCAGGTAGGCCAAACACAACTGGGTTCTCAAACATTTTCCCTTGATCTCGATCATCACACAACCTGTATAGCAGGCATAGCCTCTAGTTGCAGGTTCTCCTCTGAAGGGGGACAGGCTCAGCTTCTTCTTCAGAAGAGCTCTCAGAAGGAACATCTACAGTGTTCATCTCGGCAGTCAAGTTCTCAGGTTTGTATTGTTGCAGTATAAAACTCAGTTCAGTCTTGGATGATGATTCACTATTCTTACTTGCTGGCAGGGTTGCATTAAAGGTAGGACATAGGTCTTTTATGTGGCAAAGGGTTCCATTGACCATGACCGAGTGCTGGATGACAATGCCGGTGACATATCCCTTCTTGTAGTTGGTAGTACAGTGACTATCAGGGGATTTTTTACCCAGACAGAATCCCTATCTTCATTCAGTGCATGAACTTCTTGGTTAGATGGACAAACACAGTCGATGCTTTTAGTTGGATTATATACACACGAATCATATTGGCTGATACCAACATCATCCCTTCGTGTGACGTACCAGTACACAGCCTCCATTCTAGGACATTGCTTCCTGGCTCCTATTTGTTTAATGCTTCGATGGCATCACTCAACGATACTGTACCCAGAGGCACATCAGAAGTGTAATCAAACATTTCATTCCTCCATAAACCTCTTAAATGATTTCCTGCAAAACGCAGTGTCATTGTCCTTCAGCAATTCTATGAGGGGTCCTCTTCCATAGAACACAGTACTTTACTGGTTTACTATACTCTCTAAGTCTTACCACCAAAGGCATCTCCAGATTGTGAATTGAGTGTGGCAACATCCAACGAATATCAAATAATGCCTGCCCTAATAATAAGTGATATGTAAATCCACCCATCCACAGGTACTGCCACACATCTTTCATCCTCAGCCTTCTTATCAGTCACCATACCAGGTATGGGTCAATGGACAGACATTCTTAACAGGACCATTCTCATGTGTGCCTTTATCACTCGAAGACTGATTTAATGTGCAAAGTACTGTAAAATAATTAAGGGCTCTGGTTGATTGTTTTAGTAATAAGTTGCTTCCTAGTAAAATTTTCTGGTTGACCATGGGATGGTGGAAGGGGAAAGACATATATGAAAGGAGTTCAAGCCAGTCACGGAGACAGAGAGAGGGTGTTCCCCAAGTTTAGGTCAAGATAGCAACTGACACCCCCGTTAAAAATAGAAATTTATCAGCAGCAAATTGGTCACTAGCTTTGGTTGGCTGAAAGAGACTCAAATGGAAAAGCCATTAGAGTGGAAATAGAATGGAGAGAGAAAAGAGGGTCAGTTGGGATGAGATATGACAATGTGAAGATAACCAAAAATTACAGCACCCATTTTGGGTGAGCTCCACGAAGGAGCCACAGCTACTGTAAAACTTTGAAGACAGAGCCAGTGAGCAAGCATGTGTGAGAACTACAACAGAAAATGAGAAATATAATATTTAGGTCTGTGTCTACTCTCTCTCTTCTCACAACAGTATATTTCTCTCAGCTCATCTAAAGTGATCAACTTAGTTTGTGCTCTGTTTACTCTCTCTTCAGTGAAAACAAATGAAGAGTAATAGCAAATAAACTTTTGTATTAGTGAACCAACATAGTGTTTTGTATTTTCATCACTTTTTCCCATGGCAAGGTTACAACAGGGATCCGACTGGAACTTAAGGCATAGTGCTACAGTCATAGACCCCTTAGAACTATGGTGGTACAAATATCTATGTAGTGTTTTACCACTACAAGGATCTGCTGAAAATGGTGGTGGTGCAGGTATCTATTTGGTGTTGTAGTATAACTAGCGTCTAGCATCTGGCAAGAGGAGAATCAAGTCAGTCACAGAAACAGAGAGAAAGGCTATAAGGGAGAATCAAATGAGAAGGTAAACAGAGGTGTTCCCCAAGTCTAGGTCAGGATAGCAGCAGATGCCTGGGTTGAAAACAGAAATTCATCAGTGGCAAATTGGCCATAGGTTGTGTTTAGCTGAAAGAAACTCAAACAGAAAAGCCATTAAAAATGGATACAGGATGGAGAGAGAAAAGAAGGGTGAATTAGGACAAGACATGACAATGCAAAGACGGCCAAAAATTACTGCATAAATTTTGGGTGAGTTCTACAAAAGGGTCCTACATCAGTTGCAAAGCCATGAAGACAGAACCAGTGAGCAAGCATGTGTGAGAACTACAACAGAAAATGAGAAAGATAATATTTAGTGTCTGAACTCGGGCTCTTCTCATGATGGTTTATTACTCACAATCTATTTAAAGTAGTCAACTCAGTTCATACACTGTTTTCTCTGTCTTCACCAACTAATGAAGCATAATAGCAAATAAATTTTTGTATTAGTGAACCAAGACAGTGTTTTGTAAGTTCATCACTTTTTCTCATGGTGAGGTTACAACGGGGTTCGACTGGAACTTCAGGCATAGTGCTACACTCACAAACCCATTAGAACCAAGGTGGTACAAATGTCTATGTAGTGCTGTAGTGCTACAAGGGTCTGCTGAGAACTGTGGTGGTACAAGCATCTATTTGGTGTTGTAGTATTACAAATGTCTATTAGAGAATGGTAGCATTACAGTACCATGTCCTTTTGACACTGGGATGCCCACTTTGCTGATGCACAGATCTAATCTTCCATTGATGCAGCACAGATGTTGTTACTTGGAACAACCTCTCACTTAAACCTGTCGAACCACATCTGTGGTACTCAAGTTAACCAGTCAGCGAGGTTGCAATCTGATGTCATACTCAGCAACTATCTTTTTGATCATGTCCAAACTTCTAATCAACATTTCACTTGATGCCTTGGTCTGAATCCTGGCCTTTGTTGTTTGAAAGTCTGATATCTAAAGGTAAACACATAGTGAAAATCCGTCCACAGATGCATCCTCTTGGCCTTCTACTGAAAATGCCAGGTTAAATCCTTTTAACACAATATCACACTCTAAGTTAATATGTGCTGTGTCATTCACAGGGCATAACCAACATGCATCTTCCAGTAGGGTTGCACCCTCTTCTAGAAAGACACCAATCACCAAAAAGCTTGTGTTAACCCAAATGTTCAGTTTCTACCCACTTGCACATCACAGGTGGGGTCATCCTATCACACTCTCATCAGAGTCTCCTCTACCATGCATATAAGGAGGGAATCAGTTGCTTCATCATCCCATCATGGAGAAACCATAGTAGCTCAGCACTTTATAACACCCATTACCGCGCATAGCCCCCCCCACACACACACACACAAGTAGGTCGCTCACAAACTTCTTAAACAGATAAAAAATTGTTCATCATGTAATGACATTGGGCATATCCAGAACTGCAGTTCCCCATCTCCATACCAATTTGCCTTGCTTCTGCTGTACCTCAAGGCCCAGGACCCAGGCTCCATTCTCACTAAGCCAAACTGAGCTAGCATCACCAATATGCTAGTCAATGATATAGACATCATCTAGGTACACTGAAGTTGCTTTATCAATTGATTTTTCTTGGGACAGCACAGCACTGATGATGGTCTTCATTATTTAGAGCACCACATTTAAACCAAAGGTAAGTCTGGTTAGGCAGTACCTTCTACCATTGAATATGATGGTCTGGAATGGCCAGGGTGATTCACAAACCCTAATCTGCTGATATATTTAGCTCAACTCTCTTCACCGCATTCAGGCAGCAAATTAGTTCCACCTTCTCAACCCAGGGGAGTAGAACCATCAAATTTTGGGATGAACTTCAAATCGAATCCTACCATCTTCTGCTGAAATAGCTTGTAAGTTTTATACAGTAATATAAGTAGTTGATAAAAGTTAATCCAATTTCTCTCCTCAAAACTGCTTGTCCACAATGCTGGATACTTTCAGACCAAAGTTCAAAACTACTACTCATGAGCAATGCTGGATACCAGAGTCTCCAAAAAAAAGTAAATAAATAAACCCACTCTCTCACTGTGTCAATTTTGTGCCCCCAACTTTTTGTACATCCAGGTGCTTGAAACTCAGTCAATTTCTGCACTCAAGTTTAAGTGCCTGAATCCAAAGTATGTATCTCAGAGGACACTCAAGTCATCTTTTCTGTAACTTTAAGGACACATGTTCAATCCAGGCAGGCCAGATACAAGTGGGTTCCCTACAGAAACCTAAACAGAAATACAAAACCCTAATGAGAAATTACACTAGAAGGAAAAGTAAAAAAAACTGCAACAGAAAGCAAAGGTGTTAAGGAAAGAAAAACACAAAGGAATATGTCGGGATGAGAAGACTAAAACAAAACAACAAACAAGTTGGACAATCTGATTTGAAGAGATAAATCAAAAGGAGAACTTAAAAGACACAGAGACAGGGTCAAGTAATATAAACAAAATAGGACATTCCAAAATAACAAAAGAAAATTCTACCAACAAGTAGGTGTAGAATGCACAAGGACAAACCAACAACCAGATGAAAAGGGTAAGAGTAAAATTTTAGAGTATAATATGAGAAAAGAAAGAATATAACAGAAAATAACATTGAAAAAAAAGGACTCGAAGAAGGCTCAGAGACAGAAATACAGCTGGAATTACTCAGAGCAACACTCAAGAATGTACCGAATTAGAAAACACCAGATCATGATGGCATCCATAGATTCTGGTTTTAAAAATTCATGGCCATCCAGGATAGATAGGCTCTTGAACGGCCTAGAAAGAGCAAGGAAATACAACTGGAAGATAAACTATAGGTTGATAATGTGTCTATCTATGATGTGGAAAATCCTAACAGTATAAATTAGGGAGGAGACCTATAACTCATTAATATGCCATAGACTGTTTTCCAAAGAATAAAAAGGATGTCACAAGAGAACAAAAGGAACAAGTGATCTTCAGTACTTTGATCAGCACTCAAAGATGATAAAGCAAGGTGCAAAGTGTTGCCATGCCATGGATTGACAACATAAAGGCCTACAATATAATCCCACAAAGCTGGATAATGAATTGTCTGAAAATGTACAAGATATCCAATAAAGACATAAAATTCATCATGCAAACCATGAAAAACTGGAAAGTGTAATTGACAGCAGAGAGAAAAATTTTAGCTAAGATGAAAAACCCAGAGAGGAATCTTATAAGGAGATGCACTTTCACCTTAACTATTTGTCCTTGCTTCTCTAGCAATATCTTGCAGGTTTTGTTTATCAAACTGGGATGGTTTATATATAAACACATACACACTTTAATATTGAGGAAAATAACACATGAACTAAAAGAAAAGACAACAAATCATAGTATATACTTTTCTTTTGTAGCACTAATTAAACTTTATGAGGCTATTAGAAATGAAATTAAAACCATACTTAGAATAAAGCAATAAGCCTTTGAAATATACTAAGAAAAAGTGTTTACATAAATATGTAGAAGACCAATTTATATAATCCTTTATATCATACAAGTCCAACCATAAAATTTTGTTCTGAAAGCAAAAAGGTTTTGATACAAAGATAATTTTTGATTTTATATGATAGAAAATGTTCTAAAATAGCTGATATATATATTCAAACAGGTTTGATTAAAAGAAATCAAATCCTTGTTGTTTTGTTGGAGTTTTTTTATTTTTTCTTTCAAGAGTCCTTATATATATATATATATATTTTTTTTGTTACAATCTTGAAAATTTGTTGATAACTCCTCTAAAGGAGTTAAATGTGTTATACTGAGTACTTTTGGTTCTCGTCAGAACCATTATCAAGGTAATATATATGCTATTTGTAAATTCAAGTTGTTTAGTATTTAAACTAAATCATTATTTCATTTTTGTTTTTTTTACAAAAGTGAAGCTTGTTTTTATCACCAACATAATGCTAAGCCATAATGGCAGTTTATTTTAAAATATTTCTATTACATGAAGTAAAATAAGATTTGTTCTATTTTTTTTGTAATATGGATTGTTCTATTTTAAACATTTTAGAATATTATCACTAGTTTCAAAGTTAATTTTGTTAATAGTGAGTCGTCCAAATTTTACATATAAAGCTTCTAGGAATTTTAATTTTTTGACATTATTGTCTGTTTGGAGTATTTTTGTATTATTAGCTGAAATATTTCTATATGTGACATTAAGACATAATACCAATAAAAATAATTTTTGTTGGAATAAGATCGTCTATCTTGTTTGCAAATCCCTTTCAGATCATAAATATAATCAAATTTTGTATAGTACCAATCAAAATGATGAAGATCAAGTGTAGTATTTGTACCCCTGTAAACCCATGGTTATATTAGATCATAAAATCTTAATCTATAATTCTTTTCATTTGTTTGCTTGCTTGTAAACATATTGACTCCTAGGCTAATGGGTCAATCTTGATGAGACTTGGTGTGTAACAACATATGCTTTAGGATATCCATATAACACTAGATACTTCTGCTTGCATATAATATGAAAATGAAAAGTTATCATTTTGAAGAGTATAAAATTTAATCCTTTCTCAAAAATTTAAGGAAAACCAAATGTAGGAATATACAGATAATATTTTATCTCTCCTCCTTCAAAAACACTTACAGAGCCACCCTGAAGGATAAAAGACAGTAGAAAGAGCCACAACAATAAACCTTGACCAGACCTGCAGCTACAGCAGCCATATCTACCTGTCTAGTATTGGCCATGAGCAGTTAACATAGATTACCCACTTCAGAATCTTCGTTCACAGAGCCAAGCAATGATCTGAAATTTTTGTTTGTAATATACTCACAATCAGATTACTATAAGTACAGATACTACACTGATGCTCAACAGAAAAGCTAGGAAAGGATAATTTGACCACAGATAGAGTAGAAAGGTACTACACACTCATCCTAATATAGTGACAAAGAAACAAACAGCAAATTACATACTGTTAAAACAATTTTTTTTAAATCACTGCTGCCTATTGAGCTTTTTGTTTTCTTTTTTAATTTAAATAATGAGAAAACACAGCTTTTCTCAATTACCAAGACTTTTTTTTACTTTGCTCTCTTACTAAAAAAACAACTAGAAGAAAACACTTTTTTGACACAACTCCTTTTCAAAAGGACATTAAAATCCTGATTTCCTATCAAACAAACCTGTGGACATCTGATGCATAAAAATATTACTTAATAAGTCAGTTGGTAATCAAAATGATTCTTACTTCACATCAAATAATCACACCTGGTAACTTGTCAGCTTAGCAAACAATAATTCAAGTGGCCGACATTGCTTATATAAATTACATCAACAATAAAGACTAGAAATTATATATAAATATTTGAAGAAGACAATTATTGAGTTATGGTGAAAATCTTAGTAATTAATAAAGAAGATTTAAGAAAACATTTACTTAGTACTTGAGAGCCCCCAGCCACAACCTTCTCAAACAAAAGATGCCACTCAGCAAAGTGTTTATCTTCCTTTGACATAAAGTCCAGGCCAACTTTTTACAAATAGACACAAATGGTTTCTTTCCTTTTAACCCTTTATGACACCAGACAATCCATTAAAATGGTTCTTGTCAAGATAAAACTATAATGTTCAATACTTGACAGGTTTTAAATGAAGTAATACAGAATCTTTTGCAATAAAAATAAAAAAGACAAGATATCTTTCATAATGGTTTTATCAAAAATGGTGAGGTGACTTTTTAAAGATTTATTTTCAGATGTGTGTAAGTATATGTTGTTACATATACAATGTATTCAGAATTCAACAATATACATTTAAAAAATTATGAAAAATGAAGTCATATTTAGTTTCTATTAGCACATGATATCAAACATCAATAATAAATTTGGATAGATCTTATAACTAATAAATATATTTACCAAACCCCTCTACCATGACAAGGATGTGATACAAGGTCACTTTTTAAGTAGACAGCTTGAATGCAAAATTTTCCTTCTCCAAGACTAGTTGCCTTACCAAGGCTAAAGAACCCATTCTCTCCAACTATATACCCAAAGATGAGAAAAGAAAAGATGGATTTATGCTTTTCCGAAGAGTATCAGCAAAATGCAAACTGCCCTGTTAAGGATTTGAATTTGGCTTGCTGATTCCATTTCCTACAGTTATGCTTAACACATCCATGTATATCAAAAATACTATTAGTTCATTAGCTATTCAGATGAATATCTTTATTTTTAATGCCTTTCATATCTACAGCAAAGATAGACTCTCATGAAACAAAAATGATCATATGTGATAAAATTCAAAGATCTTATTTTGGTTACTAATTATCAATAAGATACAAACATTATGATTATGTAAGCAACATGAATTAAAAATGATAAAGAATAAGTTTCTGGTGAGATTTGAAGTCAGGTTTCTTATTATTACATGCCTCACTTACCATTACTGATTATAATCCAAAAGCTAAGCAGTGCAAAAAAAAAAAAAAAAGATATTCAAATTTAGTCATATTCCAACCAGATTCTTTTCTTTTCCAATCCATGCTGATTGTGTAAAGTGTGTTGTGATAAAAAAAAAACAACAACAGAAATAAGATAAAAGAAAGACAACAGTGTCATAATTTAAATGCCTATTTTTGTGTCATTGTTTTTAGGGGAAAGTCAGTTTGCTGTCAGAGCATTGGCTAAAAATAATGATCAAAACAATAGTTTGAATAATTAATGAAAATCATATTTAATTTCATAACTTCAGAAAATATTATGATGCAACTCGTTGAAACATGATCAAAACAACAAAGATGAATGTAGTAATTTACTAAGCTTTTTGCTTAGATGTGGCACAAGGCCATATGAATGGGGCACCCAATGAGACTCGAATTCACCCGTGTAGGTTTGCTAGTCTAGCTTGCTAACCATTACGCTACCTGAGGCGCCCACAACAAAGATGAATGTAGATAATTTGCTCTTCCAATTCTGTAGTAGTGTGTCCTCCCAGTCTCTCTTATCACCTCAGAGATAACTTCTCACTCCAACTCTGTACTTTGCTTATCTCACACAGACTTACTGATCTCAAACACCAGAGAAACAAATTGCCCATCTTGCACTGAACCTTTCCCACACTTATCATCACATTCAAGCAAGTTCAAAATTTGCATATCAACATCAGTCCCACAAAATTTTATGAGACCATCATCTATATATTTTCATGTTGACAGTCACCATGTTTCTTTCTTAAAGATACTCTAAATGGGAACCATGAGTGTTGCCATTTCTGCCTTGGAGGTAAATCAACTCTTTTACTACACTCCCTCCCCCCAATCTCATGATTACAAATATGGTAGAAGGGCAGTACCTGTTTCTGGTTGATACTTCTTTGTAAAAGTGGAAGGCACTCACTCATCAAGTCTTCTACATCTCTATCTGCTGGATTACGGTTTGTTTTCAGTATGATCATCTTCACCTTCAGATGTTGACTCTGCTGATGAAGTATCAGGTCCTGTTCCAAAAAATAACTTGGTTAACTCTCAGACAATGTACCAACTTTGTCATCTTCCATGAAGGTTGACCTATCACACCGATGAAGGTCCATCACATGGCCTGGTGTACAATTAATTAGCATCGTCTGAAGGCTAATCATTCTATTCATACATCCCTTGCCAAATTGGATAGTACATTGACCGTTCAGTGTTCTAACCCAAATATGTTCTACTTGATATGGGTTGCTTTACTGTCTACACTTTTCACGCACTGTTCATACAGGTAAATGCCATTGGCTGGCATACTGGACAGTGTCTCATCATCCTTGGACATTGTGTTGTACCAGTCTATGGCCTTATGGATTGAGCACCGCATGGTGACATTGTTCTGCAATGCCATTACCTCCTCAGATATAGGGACATCGATATCACATTCTGTTATGTTTTTAACATAACAAAATAAAACTGTTATAGAAAAATAACACACTTGACGAGTGTTGGGAAATTTGTGAAAAAATAAGTACAGCTAATGGTTATTAAAATTAAATAAAGACATAGTCATTGAGAGCCTAGAAAAGTTCTGCATACTGCATTCCTGGTGTCATGGTGGAAGTACTTTTCTGTATCCCAGCATGCACCTATTAGCTGGGGATGAACTGTCCTTGAATAGTTAAGGGGAAATAACTTTAACCATTTTTTATGGTGGTCCTAATAACTCCCTTTTTTTTAAAAAGAAAATAATTAACAGTAATGAGCATGCTTGGGGTTAATTTGTAAGTGCTTCACTTTAGTTCTGTTCCACTTTGGCTGGTTCTTTCTAGGTTCTGCATTGCTCTCATTTATATTTGTATGTTTGACAAGTGAAGTAGCCGGTAATTCAAATGTGTCCACTAGTAAGTCCAGTGGAATGTTCGATATGTTGTTTGTCATAATGTTGCTGGTGTACCTAGGACGCAATTGGTTTTTGTTTCGTATCCAGAATTGATCTCCAACTTGCACACTATAGATAAATCGTCCTTTTTATTGTGGATGGTACCTGGTATCCAGTTTGGTTGCCCAGGTCTATAACTCCTCACAAAAACTGGTGTGCCTACTGATAGTGGTCGATCTTTATTCTGGCACATACCTTGCTTTTGTTGTTCTTTTGGGCATAACACATCCAGTGTGATACAGAGCTTTCACCCCATAAGTGCCTCTGTTGGTGTCATCTCATTCTTTACTGTATTATTGGGTGTTGTCCAATAGCAGAGAAGGAATGTTTGTAATATCTCCTTTATTGTTCCCTCTCCCTTAGCTTTGAGCAGAGCAAGTTTGAATGTGTCTACAAACCGTTCAGCTTGGCCATTGGATTGAGGATGACAGAGAGGTGCTCGAACATGAATGATGCAATTTGATATGCAGAAGTGCCGGAACAACTCTGATGTAAATTGTGTTCCGCTGTGTTTCTGGCCGGCCATGTTGGCTGAATGGCCATTTAAGGATACTAATAGCTGAGAGAGTGTCCCTATTTTTCATCGGAAAAATCTCTGGCCATTTAGAATGGGCACCCACAACTACCAGAAAACTCAGTCCATTTATGGGACCAGCAAAGTCCACATGAACTCTGGACCACGGTTGCTCTGGGTATGTCCAGTATGAGTCTATAATTCATTATGGATTTTTCTGTGATTCAATGCAAGGGACACAACTCTTGATTGTCTATTTGATAGCTTTCATCCAATTGATGCCAGGATGTCCAGAGTGTAATTGTTTGAGAACAGCTCTCCTGAATTTTGTAGGGCTCACAACCCAGTCTGTAAACATAAGACACTCATCAATGATGATGGCCAGAGAACCCCTTGCCACTGAAATTGTTGCAGCTCTTCAGTGATGTCAGATGGCCATGAGCATCTGAGAAACTGGATAACTTTTTGAAGCATTTGGTCTTGCTGCGTCTCTTGCTCTCGTCACAGAAATTTCTCTGACACAATTGGTAAGTGTGCATTGGAAATCATCATTAGGTGCCCGTGGTGTAATGGTTATCGTCGTAGGAAATGGTCACGGCAACTCAAGTTCAAATCCTGGACGAGACTGATTGCATTTCACAGAGCACTAATACCCATGGGAAAGGTATGAATCCAATTATTCTCCCTCCAGTTATGGGTAAATAGTAGGACAGACTGAGTTCTTCAGCCTTGGTGTGGCAACTAGTCTAGGAAAACTCTGAGTTCAAACTTGTTAAACTCCGCTTAAAAATTGACCTTGTGTCATATCCTACCCGAGCGGAGGGGTTGATAAATAGGATTGGAAATCATCCTTAATACTGATACCCACTATGACGGTGTCATCATCTGGTGCAGAATGGGATCTGATGAGGTGTGATAATGCATCAGCCTGACCAAATTCTGTTGTTCAGCGGCACTTTATCTCAAAATCATACCCTAGTACAGTAATTGCCCAACGTTGTAATCGACGGGCTGAGTACATGGGAATCCCTTTCTTAGAGCCAAAAATTGAGAGTAATGGCTTGTGATCTGTTTGGAGTGTAAAATGGTGCCCAAATATCATCTTGTTAAACTTTTTTCTGCAAAAATCAGAGCCACTGCTTCCTCCTCTATTAAGCTATAGTTGCGTTCTGTGGGAGTGAAGGATCTTGCTGCATGCATGATTGCCTTTTCCAATTTATCTGGAAAAATGTGTGAGATCACTGCACCAACTCCATGGCTTGAGGCATCCGCTGCAACTACTATTTTCTATGTTGGGTCAAAATGTGTGAGTAGCAAGTCTGAATTGATTAGTTCTTTAATTTTTTTCAAAAAATTGTTGACCATCTAATAGCCAGGACCATTTTATATCTTTTGTTAACAGTTTATTAAGTGGTGACTTAATTTGATGCAAAGAAGATAGAAAGCTTCCATAGTGGCTAACTAGTCCAAGAAATGAGTGTAAGCTGCTTACGTCTGATGGAGGTGGCATGCGTTGAATAGCTGCCACATTAGCTGGATCTGGATGACAGCCATGGCGGTAAAAAAAAAAGCCCAAATATTTTATTTACTGTAAATAAAAATGACACTTTTCAAGTTGAAGCTGGAAACCAAAGTCTTGAATGCATGTCAGAATTTTTTCAATACATTCTGACAACTCCTCTTTTGATCGGCCAACAAGAATGATGTTGTCTATGTATGCCACTTCACCCTCTACTCCTGTTAGTATAGTGTCCATGATTTGTTGGAAAATAGTTGGGGCTCTTTTTACCCCAAACAGTAACCGTCGTTATTGGAATAGGCCACAATGGGTGTTTATTGTCAGTAGTTCTCTGGAGGTTGCAGAGACCTCGACTTGTAAGTAGGCCTCTGTGAGGACTAGTTTGGCAAAACAGGTGCTGCCATTAAGTGTGATGAAGATATCTCCTGAAACTGGCAGTAGATATTGATGATCTTCCAGATCTGCATTGAGGCCAGTTGAGAAATCAGCACACACCTGAATTGAGCCATCAGCTTTCTTTACTACAACAATGGGTGCTGTCTACTGTGAGTATATGACTAGTGTGATGACCTTCCTTTCTTCTAGGCATTTTAGTTCCTTGTTAACCAGTGGTAGTGCTGCGTTTGGGACGGAACACAGGTTTAGTGGAAGGTTTAAGTATCAGTGCGGCTTCAGCTTGACTGCAGCATCAAAGTTTGCTCATAGAGACTAGAGAAAACTGCTTGAGTATATCTTTGGTTAGGTCCTTAATGGCATTCTGGGTCAGTGATTTTAATACTGTGTTGCAAACAAAATTGAGTGGGATGTCAAGAAGAACCAATGGCTCAATAAAATCAAATCCCACAAGGTTTTGCTGGGAATTCAATATTTATATGATGCTGTCTTCTCCTCAATCCTGATTGTTGCTAGCAGTTCGCCTGTCATATGGACACAATTTCCAAAAGCACTCTATGCTACATGTTTTGTAGATGTAAGCTGAGGTTTGCCTATACTTTTCGACAGTTTCTGAGAAATAAGGGTTATGACTGATGCTGTATAAATTTGTAACCAAACAGGATGGTTGTTCAGTTCCACAGACACATATTTGCAGTTCGACTGAGTTGAGAAAGAATGTTGCTACCAGATTGTTTGCGTTTTACATCTGCTTTTGTTTTGCACCCTGGTGGTGTGCAGAATCCATCTTTGTGACCTTGCCGGTTGCATTCAAGGCAGCAGTGAGTTTTGAAGGAGCATTTCCGAGTAAAATGCAAGCCACCACAATTCCAACAAGCAGATGGAGGTTTATTTTGTGTTACTTCCAGTGACTTGTCTTTGGATAGTGTTGATTGTGGATGTTGTTGCAAGTACCTGTACCATATTCTCAATCAACGGTATGTGCGAAATGGACATATAATGTTCATCACTATAGAATATATAAAGAACATAGGAATCTCGGAATTCGAAAACATGTAACGACTTCTTGTTCAGGCACGAAACCTTTTTATTAACTTTGAGTTAAAGGTTTCGATGTAAGGAGGAGAGACACAATCTTCTATGCTGTCTTATTCATTTGGCCCCCAACTCGAGCGGCCCCCGTCTTGAGCGGCCCCCATAGGGTGCACATTCGCCTCGCGCCTGCGAACTCCAAAAATCGATCCTTCTTGTTTGGCGTCTAGTACCCAACTCCAGCAGCCCCATTAAGGTGCAAGTTCGCCTCGCGTCTGCAAGCTCCAAAAGTCGAACCTCTTCGTTTGGCGTCTAGCACTTGACTCTTATTTTCTTCAAATTCTCACACAAACTTCCGCGTGCTTCCGGTGCATGACGTCACCCGCATCTTGTCACCCAGTATCGTCTCGAACTGTTATGACATCTGAGTGATACCTCCATCCGCCCGCGTGCACCCGCGTTAACACCTGCTTCAATATTACACCTAACTAACCCATGTGCTGAGCCGAAAGGTTCTCAGCCTTACTAAACTCAAAGGCATGAACCGAAATCCCTCGGCTATTTTATAACATACCGACTGTTGTTATCTGAATCATGCTTTAGATTCACCAGCCACCAACATTCCTCTATAACTTGCTACAGAGTAATATCCAGATTTTGTTCAATTTTTGACAAAATTTTAGTACACACATCCCTGTCACTTGTGGAACTTAATCCACATGCAAAAATCAAACGCTTAAACTGTTCATCTGTGATGGCGGAAATTTTAAACCGTTCACATTGCTTGTTGATGAATCCCAAGTCGTAAAATCCTCTGTATTACATTTTGTGATATTGAGGCAGTTGAATCTTGCATTAAACAATGAGGGGTGTTCACCAAAAATTTTATTTAGGGTTTCAACTGTTTCCACAAAACTACAATCCTGAGGTTGTTTCAGTAAAATGTAGTTAATATATATTTCGTGCTCACTCAGACCGATTTTGCGTAAAAGGAGCATCACTTTCCAGCTATCCATTTGATCTCCAAAATCTTCTTTAAAGAGATCCTCATAACAAGTGAACCAAATTGCAAAGGTTGTGTTTGCCTCCTTATCGTAGTGGAATTTTCGAGAGCTTGTCCAGATATTAATTTTGTTGATGGAGGATTTGGTTGTGGTAAAGTCCCAAGTCGCTCTGAGAAGAGTTCCATCAATATTAATTGCTGTTGTAGAATCTTTTAGATAGTATTTGGGTATATTACTTCACTATACTGAATGGGAAAGAAAAATTTTGGAAACAAGAGATTTCTTTTTCCAAAAAATTATGTTACATTTTCAACATACCTGACATTATTTTGTGTGTCCACAATATTCAGCATCTAAAATACAATTTCTGAAATTCTCCACTCCATGCAATGAAATAAATTCTACTTGTCAGTTTCTTTTCATTCCAATCCTCAATATGCTGTTCAAAATCCTTCATCACCAGTTTTGTTATGTTTTTAACATAAAATAAAACTGTTACAGAAAAATAACACATTCACCGAGTATTGAGAATAAACTAGAGAATTTATTTTTGTGGAAAAATAAGTACAGCTAATGGTTGTTAAAATTAAATAAAGATATAGTCATTAAGAGCCTAGAAGAGACTTGCGTGCCGCATTCCTGGTGTCATGGCGGAAGTCCTTTTCTGTATCCCAGCATGCACCTACTAGCTGGGGATGAACTGTCCCTTGAATAGTCAAAGGGAGATAACTTTGAGCATTTTTCATGGTAGTCCTAATACATTTGTATGCCCCATTTGTTTGCAAAAGCAAGAAAGCTACAAAAAATTGGGGCATTATCGCTTAGTATTTCAACACGTGAACCAGGTTCATAGAAAATAGACTACGGTTCTCACATAACAGTTGATGCATCCTGACACACCAGGATAAAACATGTAGGCTCGTCATTGGTCAACATTAGGAATTCATTGCCAGAGTAGTTTATTATATCCATGCCCCATCGATACCAGTTATCTTCCATTTTGATCTTTACCTTTTTCCACCAGACCAGAACAGAGTCAATTGTTTGACATTCTTCACAAGCTCATATTGCTGCTATGACTACTGCTTTTGTGGTGGGGTGACATATTCTTCAGCAAAAATAGATTGTATGCCAAACACCAGGATGTTCACATTGTCCATGTATGGCACGAATCTGCTCAGCTGTTAACTCATCTGCTAGAATGGCACAGACCAACAGCAAAGTGTCGGATATTCGCCTCATCATATCAAGCCACCTCTTCAGCTCCCAAGTCAGCCAAGTCACACAGAGCCACCCACAAATGGTGACAAACGATGAAAAATGTGGTGTATCATGTCATCTCAACAGGAGGTTCTGGAATGGCAGTCCCTCATTTCCACCTCAGGGTGTTGTGCTCCTCCCAGACCTTGGGACCCAAGACTAAAGCCCCATGCTTTAGGCGCTCAGAGTCTTTACAAGTAAAGCCGAAAGATTCTAACTTCATCTTAATTTTGTCAGCAGACATTACATCTATATTTCCAAATATGTTGTCAAGATAAGATGACATCGCCTTCATCGTTAACTTCTCTTGTACCAACACAGTCTTGATAATAGACTTCATGATCATTTAGGCCAAACCCTAATTGAATCAAGCAATATCTTTTTCCTCTGATCAACACTGTTTGAAATTCCCACGGCAACTCAGGAACACATAATTGAAAATAGGCCCTCCATAAGTCTAGCAGGGCCACATTTACCTCTTGCTGACACCATTCTCTTAGCTTAGTGGTGAATCAACATGCTTATTTAGCTCCCTATAGTCCATTACCGGATGTATCTTGCCTTTGCTGGGTTATATGACACCCATTAGAGGGATCAGACCTTTAAGATATGGGATCAGCCAACCGTTCATGATCCGCATCTGCAATTACACCCTAATCTTGTCAGGCATCTTGTACTCCGCAAACTTATTGCATAGCTTAACTGATGCAGCATTCATAGCCCATTTCTACCTTGTGGTCCAAACCCTCTCATTATGATCAAAGGAAGCATCGAAGTCCAGTTTGTCAACATCCATGACTCTTTCCCTCTACCAAGCTGTACACCTCTAGCAAGCATAATCACAATGCCTCCTAGTGCTCATATTCCAATTATCAGGTCATAACCAAGGGGTTTCTTACATGCTACCTAAATGTCAACTTTGGAGCAATTGCCTTCCTCCGTGACAATCAAAACAGCCCCAACTCCACAGGATGCCCATGATGTACCATGAATGGTCTTAATTTCCACATTCAGGTTATTCTACTCCCGGCAGCGGTCTACACTCACTATTGATCTGGAAAAACCAGTGTTGATGAGCACTAAACATTGCACCCCATCCACTTGTACGCCAACTGCAAGAATTGCTACATTCACAGAGTGAGAGGGGGCAAGGGTACATCTTGTCCCCAGGCCTGTTTCCTGAACAATTTTATGATATATATATAGAGAGATAACAACACAGTCGTCCCCATATTCTTTGATCATTTGTGCCCCCTGTATTACTTCGACTCCAGCAGTCTCTAGAAAAATAGCTTGGGCCACCACATCTGTAACATTTGGGGTTTCCTCATGGTTTGACAACATTGGAATCCTCCCACAGTATGTGTTTCTATGTTGGTTGCTCCTACAGCTGCTGCAACTAGTTCCATATCTTTCCGGATACTTCAAGCTCCGGCCAACAGCTGATCAATCCCTAATTCATCCAGCCTCGCTGACTTACATCATCAGGTAGCCCTTTTAAAAATGAACATCCCAGGAAGCAATCATTTACACCACTAAAAGGTACCGATAATTGTCTTAAATCAGATGGATCTAAGTCAACAATTTCACTTGGGTCAAATGAACTATTTCCAAGCAAGAAATGAGTCCATTCCAAATGGTGCATACAGGGCATGCTTTATCTCTTCCAGGTCCGCTTTATCCCCAAGTTGCAGGTACAGAGCATAAGCCCCTTTTGAAAGTCTCAATGGGATCACCATTGCTAGTTCCTTCACTTTTAACATTCTGCAGACATACTCTGCCTTTTCAACAAAAGAAGGGCCCAAGAAAAAGCCACTGAATTCTAGTATTAACTTTAGGTTTATCTACAGTAATAATGTCATTTGAATCATTGATTTTCGTGTCTTGTAAAATCATCTGCTTAACATTTGCATTTAAATGTAGATTTTCTAATTGGCCAAAGTTTATTCCAGGTGAATATTTTTGAGACGACAAAATAGATTTGTTTTAAATTTAGCACCTTAGTTCTATGAATAGTATAATTGTTTAATTACTGAAATATGTGTAGCCCCCCCACGACTCGGCATCCAAACATGAATTATTTAAAACTAAAACCAAGTGATTTTAATTGTAAAAAAAAAAAAACCTAAAAGATTAACATCTAACCATTCTCCCACCCCTAAAAGTCGAAATTTAAAATAGGAATTCTAGAACATACACGTGCAGTCAAAGCGTTGAAATGTATATATTAATGACATAGTCGTCTTAGGTCATTAGAAAATTTTGGAAGGAAACATATCTGTTGCTATGAAGTCCTGCTCAAAGGTAAATTTTTGGTAACTGTCTATTTAAATCATTGATTTTCGTGTCCTGTAAAATCATCTGCTTAACATTTGCATTTAAATGTAGACTTTCTAATTGGCCAAAGTTTATTCCAGGTGAATATTTTTGAGACGACAAAATAGATTTGTGTTAAAATTTAGCCCCCTATCCCCATGTCTAGCACTTGTCACTTTGCTATAACTGAGGAAATCTGTGTTTGATTTTGACTGAGAGTATTAAAATGTCTCCATTCTCATATTAGGAAGTATTAGAAGCTTTATTTTCATAGCACCGGCTCAATAGAAATTCAACAATCTGGCAATAGGAAACAGGAAGTCTAGGGGGGGGGAATATTATGATATAAGAATAGTCAATTGGACTTTAACTAAGTTAAAACTTAAAGGAAAAGGAAGCACCGCATTTTATTTTATTTATTTATTTTTCTTTTTTTTTTTTACATACACATGGGAAGCAGCATGATGGACGTGTGAACCCTGCAGCTTAACGCTCAGGATTGTCAGTTCGATCGGGGAACTACTGCTCCTCATCTATAAGAGTGGTTTCTGTAGATGAGAATGAAAACAGCCATCGAAAGATAACCATGACCCACACTCAAACCACATACATAAACTGCATCGCCCTTCGCGTGGGTAAAAAAGGGGCGCATCCTGTTGAGGTTGGAGCCCTGGCCTCAGTGTTCGAAAAATCAGCTACAGAGCTCAAATGCAAACAAACAATACAAATAGCAACATTTAACGTTAGAACCCTAAATAGAATAGGTCAACTACCAGAACTTATCGCATCAGCCGTAGAACATAAGATAGACATAATTTGCATACAAGAACACAGATACATGCACATCGATGATATCAAATATCACCAAACTGGCAATGGATGGACGCTGGCCACTGTATCAGCATGGAAAAACTCTATCAATGCCACGGTAGGAGGGGTAGGAATACTTATAGGACCTAGAGCATTAAAAACACTTAATAGCATTGAGAGAATACAACCTAGGATGATGACAGCCATGTTTAATGGCAACCCCAGAGCAACAATCATCTCATGCTACAGCCCTACCAATGTTAGCGAAGAAACCAAACTAGCCACCTTCTATGATGAGCTATCCTCTCTAGTGTGTAGCATTCCGAAACACAACCTGCTAGTCATTGGAGGAGATATGAAAGCCCAAATTGGGAAAAACAGACATAACAAATACAGCCTACACAACACATCAAATAGAAATGGACAACATCTAACAGATTTCATGATAGAAAATAGATTAACTTGCCTCAATACAAACTATCAAAAAAGAGAGGGAAAATTATAGACCTACACATACGCGAACAACAGTAAAGCGCAGATAGACAATGTCTTTATAAATAAGAAATGGAAAAATAGCGCGATGAATTGCGAGGCATACTCATCTTTCGAGGGTGTGTCATCCGATCACCGATTAGTCATGGCAAAAATACAACTAAGCCAACGAAAAAATGCCACACAAACAGCAACCACTAAATACTATGACTGGGCCCTCCTTAACAACAGAGATATTAGAGATAAATATGCATTAGAACTAAGAAACAGATTCGAGACACTATGAGAGAAGGAAGAAAAAAATACCCCAAACGACGAATATGAGAATTTCGTTAACGCACACCTCAAGGCAGCATCGAAGTGTATTCCAACAAAACCTAGAACGAAATATAGAGCCCCATGGAAAACAGAAGAAGTTAGAGAAAAACGTGCACTTGTGAAAACTGCTTCCAAAAGCTATCGGATGAACCCAACAATTGCAAATGTCCGATACTAAAAACAGCACAATATCAATTAGCAGGCATATATCTAAAAGAACAAATGGAATTCATACAAAATAAAATAGATAAGATTAGAGACTCGGTGGAAGATAGGCAATCTAGGATAGCCTGGCAAACAATAAACAAAGTGAGTAGAAGGAAAAGCACAGCCAAAGCAAAACTAAAAGCGGCAAACCAACAAGAAAGAATAAAACTGTGGAAACAGCATTTTGAAAACCTACTTACATAGGAACCGATCACCAGAATTATCAGTAAGCAATTGAACATTAAACTAGGACTGTTCACCAAAGAAGAACTTGACTCGGTTCTTAGAAAAATTTAAAATAGGAAAGCTGCAGGGCTTGACGAGATTCCCCCAGAAGTATGGAAGACCAGACAATTCGACGACATACTGCTCCGACACTGCAACGCAGTCTATAACCAAAATCCGATAGACAGATGGATGAAGGGATGCATCCTCCCCTTCCCTAAAAAGGGTGACCTCAGATTAGCCAAGAACTATCGAGGTATAACACTTACATCCATAGCAGCCAAAATCTACAATGCCCTAGTATGAAACCGCATAGTACCCCAAATCGACACAATCCTGAGGAAAAACCAAAATGGCTTCAGAAGAAACAGGTCCACGACCTCACAAATATTGACCATCCATAGAATACTAGAAGGTGTAAGGGCAAAAAACCTACAGGCAACATTACTATTTGTTGATTTTACCAAGGCCTTCAATTCCATTCACAGAGGAAAGATGGAACAAATCCTACTAGCATACGGCCTACCAGAAGAAACCATAGCAGCAATAACGATTCTCTACAGAAACACCAAAGTAAAAGTGCGTTCACCGGATGGAGACACAGAATACTTCGACATTGTAGCAGGAGTACTACAAGGGGACACGCTAGCCCCATACCTCTTCATCATCTGTCTAGACTATGTACTTAGGACATCAATCAATAACATTAAGGAAAATGGCTTCATGCTGACAAAGAAAAGAAGTAGAAGGTACCCCGCAAAAACAATTACCGACGCCGACGACATAGCGCTACTGGCCAATACACCCAATCAAGCCGAAACACTACTGCATAGCTTGGAACAAGCCGCTGCAGGCATTGGACTGCATGTTAATGCACACAAAACTGAATTTATGTGCTTTAATCAGAAAGGTGACATCTCCACACTAGACGGAACCTCTCTGAAACTGGTTGACAAATTCACCTACCTAGGAAGCAGCGTCTCATCAACCGAAAAAGACATCGACACATGGCTAATGAAGGCATGGACAGCTATCGATAGGCTTTTGATCATATGGAAATCAAACCTGAGCGATAAAATGAAACGCAGTTTCTTCCAGGCTGCGGTCGTGTTGATACTGCTATATGGATGCACTACTTGGATGCTGACTAAACGGCTGGAGAAGAAGCTAAACGGCAATTATACAAGAATGTTGAGAGCAATATTGAACAAGTCCTGGCAGCAACACCCCACAAGGCACCAACTATACGGTCACCTACCACCTATCATGAAAACTATCCAAGCTAGATGAACCAGACATGCCGGACACTGCTGAAGAAGCAAGGACAAGCTCATAAGTGATGTACTCCTGTGGACCCCCACATATGGCCAATCAAAAGCAGGACAACCAGCTCGAACATACATACAGCAGCTATGTGATGATACGGGATGTAACCCTAAAGACCTGCCAGAGGCGATGAATGATAGGGAGAAGTGGAGAGAGAGGGTCAGGGATATCCAAGCTGTTCGCACGACATGATGATGATGAATAATGTCATTAATTTCTTCTTTTTTTTACAAGCAAGAAACAGTCCCAGATTTCTATCAGAACAAAAGTAAACATACATTCATTGCTGTTAATTGGGCAGTTTTTATGAGTTGTTTACATTGCTTCAGCAATCTATTGGCTTATGTATGAGAAATCAAAAACATAATAATTGTTTGTACCTTTTGAGTCTTATGTTTGAATTTTATACCCACTAAATGGTATATCTTCTGAATTAAACTAAAAAAGGGAAAGTATTTATCACAAAAACAAAAAAATAGAAGACTTGTTCAAAGAAATGTACATAGACAATTGTTTTGCAACTGAAATAACTTGCATTTAATTTGCTCTGCTAACACTGTAATAGTGCATCCTTCCAATGCTGTAGTAGTGTGTCCTCTTAGACACCTTTTCACTCCAACTCTGTATTTAGCTTATCTCACGCCAACTTACTAATCTCAAACAACAGAGAAACAAATCACCCGTCTCACACTGAAGTTTTCTCATGCTTATATTCACATCCAAGCAAGCTCAAAATTTGCATACCAACATTAATCCTGCAAGATTTTACAAGAACACCATCTATATATTTTCATGTTGACAGCAACAATGTTTCTTTTTCAAAGATACTCTGCATGAGAAGCATGTGTGTTGCTGTTTCTGCCTTGAACGTAAGTCAACTTTTTCACTACAATAAGAATACTGGCTGAAAGAAACTTCTATCATCATTAGAAATGTCTGAGCGCACAGACCAACTGATACATGATCAAAATAATAAAGATGAGGATATCAGATAGAACAATTCATGGAATGATGATAATATTTCTTGTGATAACTTCAGAAATACCTTTATTTTCAATGTAGCAAACAGAACAGCATATTTGTTTCCAAATTCACATATGTCTTAATGATCTCCATCTTCTAGAAAGTTGCAAAGAATACATTTTATGTATATTTTTCTCTTACTTTCACTTTCAGAACCTCACCCTCAAAATTACTTAGATCCTATAGACATAGACCCTCTTATAAAAAAAATATTCAAAAGGGGTGAAATGGAAGTAGGAAGATTATGTTTTACCAATTTTAAAATTAGGCATAATCTTCCTGTCTAGAAAATCACTATTCCCAGCCATTATCTAGACTTGAATACTGATATCTGACTCTAGTAGAAATTACACAACTCTCCATCAAAAAACAAGCTCTGCTGTATATATCTCTTCTTGAGAGGAACATTTCCTTGGGCTTTTCTAGAATATAGAAATGTAGAATAATATCTATGTATGTCTTTATGCTTGGAAGTTATTTTTAATCCACTTCCCTTCTACAATGCCTGTAAGCAGAAAACATTTATTACTTGACAGATATATAGACAAACACTTTTTTGATAAATATCAGAATGGATTTTGGCTAAATTATATCTTTATCAGCCAACCACTTCCCCATAACTCTAGGCAACTAAGATATTCTACAAAAACTGGCAATTAAAAAGAAAAAAAGAGTATTGTGTTTTTCATTTTTTCTTCTATCAAAAGTAAATCAATCTTAAATACCTTAAAATTAAGAAGCCCAAATGGTACACCTGTCAGAAACAAAAGAATTCTCTTTTCTTTTTTAAAATCATGTAGAAGGAATATAGAAGTGCAATACTCTCATATGAGAAACACAATAAAACAAAACCCAACATTATTTAAATGTGTATGCATGTGTGCAAGAAGAAAGGTTTTTTATCGAATGGAAAAAATTATAACAACACTTTATGTAAATTTATTTTGGAAGATTTGATAAAATAATCCAATAGGCTTTCTGACCACCTTTTCATTTCTGCAACTCATTCCACAATCTATAATTACATTTCCTTTCATTTCTCTCCAAAATTTTGAAATATCTTAAAAAAGAAAATAATTCTATATCTGCTCAAGTCCAAGTATTTCTAATTGAAACAACACATCTCCACCTGAAGTGTATCATACATAAATATGAAATAGAAAACAACACTGAATTCTTAGCCAAATTACTTCCCAAGAGAACTGATTGTTATACAAGAAATTCAAAGATTCCCAGTAACCTGAAAGGAGGAAAGATTGCAAACACATCATCAAATATAGCAAGAAAAGCATTCTCCCCTTCTGACTGTCAGAACAATTACCCTTATCTTGGGTGCCAGATGCAATCAGAGGAAAGAGATCATTTCACAATCACAGCAAGGGCAATAGTAAAATTTACTTAATCTAATACCAGAATAATATTTACTTTTAAGTTCAATTTTTTCCAAAGATTTTACGAGAATCGATACAGAATTTCAAAAAGAAGGACATTAAGAGAAAAAATGTGTGCACTTTACAAGAATCATACCAAATGTCAAAGGCAGATTTGATTTGTTTGTTTGGGTTTTATGTTATATCAACCTTTGTAGGTTATTTAATGCCAAATCCATTTTTATATAAATAAACAGTTCTAATTCAAACAATTCAGTTTAGTATAAATACAGTTTAATTGTCAAAAACATTTCTATTTCAAGCTATTCAGTTAAGTCAAACAGTTTTATTTCAACCGATTCAGTTTAGTGGAAGTATAGTTTTTTGTTTATACACAGTTAAATGTCAAAACTGTTCTATTTCAAACAATTCAGTTTAGCATAAGTATGCAGTTTAAATGTCAAAAAAGTTCAATTTCAAGCAATTCCGTTTAGCATAAGTACAGAGTTTAGTTCTATTTGACTCATAGATAGGACCCTATCAGGTGCTACCACTCCAGGCCAGAGTGGACCTAGGAACAAAGGCAATGAAGGGATACTCCGCATTCCCCAAAGCTCCAGCATTAATGGAAACTCACCATCAGATTGTTTGGTGTCATATACAGGATATTCAGAGAGGGTGGGGCTTATCTCTCTGCAGAGATGCAGTCGATGTATTCTACAGCCCCAGCCAAGTAGGCATGGAAGATTTGAGGGTTACCTCACGGTTTAAGTAGTTGCACCACAAACTGGCATTTAAATTCAGATAAAAAGCCAGGACTTTAAATGCAACACAATCTTCCTAACTTATATTTATTCCTTTGTTACTGAAACTAAGCTTAGTAAAGAAACATTAATAAAGTTAGCACCATTTGAAATAGAATATATAATTCAATATCAATTGCTTTATAATGCCCAAAATATATCATACTATAATTTTCTTCACACAAGAGTAGACTATATATACAATTCATATTTTGCATAACTCTAAGATATGGCATGGCCACATAAAATGGTATAATTTATAAATTGTCATCTAAACTTTTTTAATCAAAAATTTTTAATAAGTGTTGCTTTCAGATGTGTACAAAAGTCTCCAGCAATTTTTTTTTTTTGGGGGGGGGGATTAGACTGAACTCACATTTGGAAACATTTTTTAAAGGAAACTTTTGGACATATCTAATTACTACAAACTTTGGGGTTGCTAAATCCCTAAATGAACAACTTGTTCAGCTATTACTCAACAAATCAGGTTAGAAAGATTTATTAAATATATTAGACAGGATTCACATCCTGTAAGATTGAAGGAGAATAAATTGTGCAGGAGTATTTAACTTAATTACAATGATTGTAACAATTTTTTTAAAAATCATCATTTCATCTAATTCAATTAAAAATTGGCTGTGCATTTAACTTTTTTTCTTTAAATGAAAAACCAAAAATGTTGAATAGAAGAAAAAATAATAAATTTAGAATTTGATAACTTTTTAAGCTGCAATATATTCATCAAATTAATAGAAGAATTTCCTTTTTTAACAGCAAATATCAATTAAATGGCAAACAAAGACAGTGTGTCATGCCATCACGCGATTTTAGGAAGAGCTAAAAATAGGCTGATAAGAAGGTGACTAGATGATGATAAGAGTTTCCTGCTGTTCCGATGAAAAAAAAGTTTTGTTTTATGAAATTTTTTTTATGTTAACCAACAAAGAAAATGCAATACATAAATTTGCCAGTATTTTCATTCAAGTACAAATATAACATTTCAAAGAGAGGAAAAAATATTTTTTTTAAATGGATAGTTCTTGCTTGGCTCTTGATTACATAGGGTCTGGAAGAATGTTAATAAGCAGAGAGGAAAAAAGACATGTTAACAAGCAAGGAAGAGACAAGCCATGATGACAAGCAAGGAAGAGACAAGCCATGATGACAAGCAAGGAGGAGACAAGCCATGATGACAAGCAAGGAGGAGACAAGCCATGATGACAAGCAAGGAGGAGACATGCCATAATGACCAGCAAGGAGGAGACATGTCATGATGACAAGCAAGGAGGAGACAAGCCATGATGACAAGCAAGGAGGAGACAAGCCATAATGACCAGCAAGTAGGAGACATGCCATGATGACAAGCAAGGAGGAGACAAGCCATGATGACAATCAAGGAGGAGACATGCCATGATGACAAGCAAGGAGGAGACAAGCCATGATGACAAGCAAGGAGGAGACAAGCCATGATGACAAGCAAGGAGGAGACAAGCCATGATGACAAGCAAGGAAGAGACAAGCCATGATGACAAGCAAGGAGGAGACAAGCCATGATGACAAGCAAGGAGGAGACAAGCCATGATGACAAGCAAGGAGGAGACATGCCATAATGACCAGCAAGGAGGAGACATGCCATGATGACAAGCAAGGAGGAGACAAGCCATGATGACAAGCAAGGAGGAGACAAGCCATAATGACCAGCAAGGAGGGGACATGCCATGATGACAAGCAAGGAGGAGACAAGCCATGATGACAATCAAGGAGGAGACATGCCATGATGACAAGCAAGGAGGAGACAAGCCATGATGACAAGCAAGGAGGAGACAAGCCATGATGACAAGCAAGGAAGAGACAAGCCATGATGACAAGCAAGGAGGAGACAAGCCATGATAAAAAGCAAGGAGGAGACAAGCCATGACAACAAGCAAGAAGAGACATGCCATGATGACAAGCAAGGAAGAGACAAGCCATGATGACAAGTAAGGAGGAGACAAGCCATGAATAAAAGCAAAGAGGAGACAAGCCATGAATAAAAGCAAGGAGACAAGCTATGATGACAAGCAATGAGGAAACTAACCATGATGACAAGAAAGGGGGAGAAAAGCCTTGATGACAAGCAAGGGGAAGACAAGTGAAATCTTTTAACTGCTTGCTACCGGACTTGTCTCTCTCTTTCTTGCTGTAAACTTTTTAACTGATTGCCACCAGTCATCTCTCTCTCTTTCCTTCTCTCTTACTTGCCACATCAATACACTAGAAGCAACAAATGCCCCACAACAATGCTGAGATTACTTCTTTTATACCAGTTCTGGCTGACCAAACTTTGCATATGTTGCAAACCCCATCCCACAAGAGACGAGATGCGTGACCTTCAAATTGCACTCCCAAGGATGCTCATGCTTCCGTTTTTCTATATTTCCAGTGCTCCACACACAAGACACATTCACACTAGTTTCGAATTTTGAGGTTGGCCATTTTGCTCGTCACTTCTTTCTTTCTTTCTTTTTTTCTTTCTTTCTTTCCGTATTGCTATGAAAGGAATTCAATTCACACAGCTTTGTTGTCGCATTTCATTTCTCTCGTTCAGCTCACCACCTGTTTTTTATCCAGCCATGGAGAGTAGCTGGATTCACATAAACATCGGCTATTCCACCTGCATATACAGCATGCCACACGACTCTTTGAATGACGAACCCCGGTTGGCTCATCGGAGGTAGTAGTCTGCAGGTTCTGCCTTTCAATTTCACTACAACAAGCCTTGTTAACAAGCAAGGAGGAGACAAGCCATGATGACAAGCAAGGAGGAGACAAGCCATGATAAAAAGCAAGGAGGAGACAAGCCATGGTGACAAGAAAGGAGGAGACAAGAAAAGAGTTTTTGTATTGGGCCACAGACAAGCCCCAACAACATGAGTGATCTTTCCACAGTTTCATATTACTGATTGGTATGTTGTGGCCATAATTTTAAAGAAAAGGATGTACAGAGTCAGTTACATCCAATCACTATGTAGAGATGTGATGTAAATTCCTAAAGCCAACACTCAGCAAGTTTAGGAATCTGCCTCTTCAACAAGATAGAGCCACTATGCACACAGTTAGGCCATCTATGGAAGTTTGGATATAGATTTTTCTGGGGCATTTCATCTTACTATGTGGTAACATGTGACTGGTTTGGTCAACAGATCTATTCTCTAATGATTACTACTCTGGTCTTTACACATATGCCGCAGATAACTGACAAACTAAAAGATTTTATTTATCATGAAATCACTGCATTACCTGAGGTAATGACAAGACAAGCAATGCAGAAATTCAGGATAAGACTTCAGAAGTGTATAGCTCATGCAGAGGTCAAGCATTTGGACTATATCATCTTAAAAAGAAAGAGCTGATAAAATAACAAAACAAAATGTCAAATATTAGTTCTTTCTTACGATAAAATTAAATTTTGAATAGAATCTATTTTGCCTTTTTAAATTATGTTCCAAGCTCAAGAGATGATTCTGCCAGACCCTGTTAAAACTTGATCACAGCACTTAGAGTTTTGGTTCCATGAAGCTCTTTTTGCTGTAAATTATTAAGCATAAAAAGGACATGACAAAATCAGTCCACCAATTAGCCCATTATGAAATAGTGGATGAACCAATATCATATGTGTGTCTGTTCTTTAAATACAGAGAGAAAAGAAATATTATTTATCTGTTTACCCAAGAGATAATCTTTACCACAAAATATACTCTTCTTATCATTCTAAAGAAACTATTATCAACTATCACATCAAATAAAACAATAAAGATTTGATATTGACATTCAGCTCTGAAGGGATCAGAGTTACAATAAACTATTTCCAATTTATCTTCCCACAGGACACATTTTGATTAGATTCAAAACTCTTATATTAATTAAGATTCTAAAAGGGTAGTGAGTTAAATCATCACGGGGTGTCCCAGTATTGTTAGCTTATACTCAAAATAGTAAATATATCCCATAGAGCAATTACGGACAAATTAGTCAAACAGACCCACTGATACTATAGAGATTTTGATTCTCATCAGGTTTTCCACTATTGTAGTCTTCTTTCAGACTAAGCTACCCTTTGCAAATGGAATGGGCATACATCTTAGAGAAATGGTAAACATCAAACTACAGAGAATTTAATCCTCACTAGGTATTCCACTATTGTAGCCTTCTTTCAGACTATGAGACGTTTTGGACATAGAATGGGATATGCCTTAGAGAAATGGTTTATATACTCAAGAGAATTTAATCCTCACTAGGTATTCTACTATTGTAGCCTTCTTTCAGACTAAGCTACCTTTGGAATGGGTATATACCTTAGAGCAGTGGTTGACATCCAACTCCAGAGAAATTAATTGTAGCAGAATTGAAAGACAGAACAAGCAGCCAGCTACCTCTGGTAAACCAATCAGTTTCAGCCATTCAAAGAGACAATAAGTAGCGTGTTGTGTATGCAGGTAGAACAGCAAACGTAAATTATCTTCTCCTTCATCTCTTTAAACTGACCGCTGCTTCTCCTCTAATCAATTCTTGTCCAACTCAAAAGCAAAAGATACCGAGTGATGATGTCCGTTGTTTTTATGTTCTTTTCTGCCTGCCCTCATTTGCAGGTGCATCTTCACTCTCCATGGTTTTACATTTGCGCTTAGGTGAGCGGCGATTTTCATCCCAACTTTCACAACAAGAACGCTTATGCAAATCCTACAATTGTCCCTGGCTGCATGAAAACAGGTGGCAAGTTGGTTGGGGGTGAGATGAAATGTGACAACAAAGCCATGTGCAGTGAATTCCATTCGTGGTAACACCAGAAGGAAAGAACAGGAAAGAGACGAGAAGTGACAAGTAAACTTGTTTCTGTCATCCAGTTTCATAAACGGCATTGAATTTTATTTTTGACCTCCCTCATTTTCAATTGATTTTTATTTAACATGAATCCTCACTGGGTATTCCACTATTGTAGCCTTCTTTCAGACTAAGCTACCCTTTGCAAATGGAATAGGTATATGCCTTAGAGCAATGGTCAACATCCTACTCCAGAGAATTTAATCCTCACTGGGTATTCAACTGTTTGAGGCTTCTTTCAGATGCAACCTTTAGGATATAGAATGTTGCATATGACTTTGAGCAACGGTTTATATACTCTTCAAGAGAATTTAATCCTCACTGGGTATTCAACTGTTTGAGGCTTCTTTCAGATGCAACCTTTTGGATATAGAATGTTGCATATGACTTTGAGCAACGGTTTATATACTCTTCAAGAGAATTTAATCCTCACTGGGTATTCAACTGTTTGAGGCTTCTTTCAGATGCAACCTTTTGGATATAGAATGTTGCATATGACTTTGAGCAACGGTTTATATACTCTTCAAGAGAATTTAATCCTCACTGGGTATTCAACTGTTTGAGGCTTCTTTCAGATGCAACCTTTTGGATATAGAATGTTGCATATGACTTTGAGCAACGGTTTATATACTCTTCAAGAGAATTTAATCCTCACTGGGTATTCAACTGTTTGAGGCTTCTTTCAGATGCAACCTTTTGGATATAGAATGTTGCATATGACTTTGAGCAACGGTTTATATACTCTTCAAGAGAATTTAATCCTCACTGTGGACTTGTGCCAATCTACACTATATTAGTAAAAATTTCTCAGGCTGCTACTACTACCGTGGACTTGTGCCAGTCTACATTCAACTTTATATTAGTAAAAATTTCTCAGGCTGCTACTACTACCGTGGACTTGTGCCAGTCTACATTCAACTTCATATTAGTAAAAATTTCTCAGGCTGCTACTACTACCGTGGACTTGTGCCAGTCTACACTCAACTTTATATTAGTAAAAATTTCTCAGGCTGCTACTACTACCGTGGACTTGTGCCAGTCTACATTCAACTTTATATTAGTAAAAATTTCTCAGGCTGCTACTACTACCATGGACTTGTGCCAGTCTACACTCAACTTTATATTAGTAAAAATTTCTCAGGCTACAACTACTACATAATCATAATGCATGAAATATACAATTCTACTACACATGTGAGTGTAAAATCTAACTGAATAAAAAATTATCTGCACTTTTGTCTTTTAGAAAACATTTCAAACTATTTCCAGGACAATTTTCAGTAATTAACAAAAAAATGTTGTCAGGTTTTTTATTGATTTAAAGAAAAACAATTGAAATCTAATTCTCCTAACTGATAAAATGATATTCATTTACTTGAGAAGCCAATTTAATGAGAACTTTTACATTCTTACCTGACCGACCATCCATCACATAATATTCAATGATAGCCGTTTTTTGCAAGAGGTCTTCACACATGGCAGCATTACTCTCTTCCAAATGTTGCACCTGAAATTAAATATTCGTATGAAAATGTCTAGACAACATCCATCATGTTCATAAGATTGTCACATCACATTAGTTTATAAGAATTCAAATTTTGACAATTTAGAAAGAATTAGCAAAAATAATTCGTTTGATAAAAACTATCATTAATTAATGAGAAATTACATCTAACATTACTGATGAATTGCTATAGAAATAATATCAAAATGAAAATAAAGGGAAGTAACTGGCTGCTTTTGGAAGAGGTTTAAACTTAGTTACAATAACACTTGTATGCAAGAAAGAAAAAACACTTAACGTGTGCGTCTGTGTGTATATATAAAAGCCAATATTTTAAGATTGTGAATTTTTTATAATTATCATTGTTGATAATTTTTCGATTTTTCATGAGTATATCTTTAGATATTTGAAATGAATCATTAATCACAGGCATTACTGAAACTGAAATGATCTTTGTTCCAAAAAGTCTTTGTTTAACTCTTTTCCTTTCTTCATCAACTGGTATTAAATGATATCATATATTACTCATTTGATATCAAATGTTTTAAAGATATACCTCTTTTATTCTCTTGCCAGTTTGCTTTGTGATTTTATATTCTTTAGAAACTTTTTCCTAATTATTGAATAATGAATAAAGGATTCATGCAACAGTTTAAAGTACAGGATCTGTTTGGGAATTCTTTTTAAATAACCTAATAATCAGAGTCGATATTCTTCAATGATTCTTTGGATTTTCATAGATTTTCTTCTTGCCAGTACTTCATTATTTGTGATATAATCACTGGTTGCATTTTTGCTTGATAAAAATTTCTCAACATATTTGATGTTGATATGTTGTCCAAGTCTTACAACCATAAAGCAATACTGAAAGCACAACAGATTAATACACCATGATTTTTGTTTGTGAATTATATAACAGTACTGTTCAGACAGGAATGTTTCCCTTAATTCCTGATCAATGACAAACCTTTTCTTCTTGATTTTCAATGTATTTCCATAGAAAATATTCATCTATTATTCATATAATAGTCCTATTCTGTCAATACCATTTGAATTAATTCATAATCACTGATAATCCCATTCTTCTTGATTTGCAATGCACAACATACAATGTGCCTAAACATGCAAAAATAAACCTTAGTTTAAAAAATTGCAAAACTTGGTGTTTTAATTTATGTGCAGAAAAAGTAAACAGGGAGATGGTAGCAGTAAACTATATGAAAATTATTTAAATTCTATTTGTGCAGAAAATTAATTAGAATTAAGCATGGATATGGTAGCAATAAACTATATAAAAATCAGTTTCATTTGTTGTGCTAGTGATATCAATATTACTTATAACAATGTATATGTAATAATAAATCCACCCTCAGAGGTTATTACATGTCTGGTTTTTGTCAAGGGTCTGTCCTTCTTTGATAGTTCCATTTGAACCCATAGATAAGACCCTAACAAGTACTACCATTTCAGGTAAGAGTGGACCTTGGATTAATGGCAATAAAGGAGTGCTTAACATTCCCAAAGCTCCAGGACTGGAGCCTCAACATCAAATGTAGTTTAATGTCATACCCTTCAGGCTAGTCACAGCAACCATTAAGATGCTGAGCTTGTCTTCGGCCATTTTTACCAGATCATCATTTTCTCTGAGGAAAAGAGGAGTGCACAAATAACTGAAAAACACTTGTGCATCCTAAAAAAACCTTGCCAGCTTTTCTTGCAAAACATGTACCACAACAAAGAAAAATACCCATAATGGCAGGATGTTGTCATGGATAAAAAGGTCCAACAAAACTTCAACAGACAGAAGTAAACCTGGTGTGGCTTTTGCGGTCAGGAATGGTCTTCTGTTAAGTATGTCTGACAATCCAAAACCAAAAGTGATAAACTTACTACATTGAGGTTTTTATCAGTAGATAGTAGACACTATACTCTGACTACTGCTACACCATGACTATGACCAACATCTTAGAAAAATAAGCAGTTTTTACAACCAGTTCAACCAAATACTTCAAACTATACCAAATGCAGGCAAAATTGTCCTCCTAGGAGACTTTAACACTCAAGTCAGCTGATTCCATTATACCTGGCCAAAGGTTTATTGTTGGGTTAGAAATGAGGAAGGTCAATACCAATGGCAATCTGCTGCCATCTATCTGCATAGAACATCAGCTGGTTATTACCAACACCTACTTCAAACACAAGCAAATTCCCAAGAACTCCTGGATTCATCCAAGATCCAAACATTGGCACCTCAGCAATTACATCATCACAAGACTGCATGAACTACCAGACTTACTCAACACAAGAGTGAAGAAAGGAGCCAACTGCAGTATTGACCATATTATGATCAAGTCCACTGCCAAACTATGAGTAAGGCAGTAAATGAGGAAAGACAAAATGCCAATCAGGAAGCTCAAAACCAAGATAATCACAACTGACAGAGTCAGGGATGGCCTACAGGCCTCACTAAATGACATGCGACCTGAAATTCCAGCAGGTACTGTAGAATAAAAGTGGAATGCCTTCAAATCAATTATGTACAAGGTATCCAAAGAGAAATTCAGCATCGCAGTAAGGAATCATAAAGACTGATTTGATTGAAACAACATGAAGCGGGAAGAACTTATTAACAACAGAAACCTTGCCAGGACAACATGCTGTGCAAAAACACCAAGTCTGCTATGGTCAGATAGAGAACATGCAGTCAACTTCTCTGACAGAGATGCAGAGAACTCAAAAATAAATGGTGGCTGATAAAAGCAGCTGAACTCCAGACACTTGCAGACTCTAATGACTTCAAATATTTTTACCAAAGCATGAGAACTGTGAATCACTCAGAACAACTGCTAACAAAAAACAATAATCAAAGAGAAGCATGCACTTCTGGCGAGGTCGAAGGTTCACTTTGCCACACAGCTCAATGAACTATCGACAGTGGAACAATGTGCAGTTGACAACAGTGAACAAAGACCAACCTAACACTGGATGTATAAATGCCCAAACAATTGAGTAAAGTTATCTCTATGCTCTGTGATGGAAAGTCTCCTGGCACAAACATCCAGAGGTTATTAAAAGAGGAGGTAGGAAGCTTATTGAGGTACTCGATACCATAATAAAAGATGCTTGGAAGTCCCTGCAGATTGGAAGGATGCTCAACTAGTCACCATATTCAAGAAAGAAGACAGACAAGATTGCAGCAACCACCGCAGGATCTTGCTTCTCTCCATACCAGGGAAAGTGTTTGCTCATGTACTGCTCAACAGACTATCAACACTAGTAGCAGATATCCTACTTAAGACACAATTTGGCTTCCATGTAATCCAAGGAACTACAGACAGGATCTTCTCTTTATGAGAAATACAGGAGAAATGCATTGAATAGAATATGCCCCTTACATATTTGTTGACTTCACAAAAGCCTTTGATACTGAACAGGAAAGCACTATAGAACATTCTACAGAATCTAGGGTGCTCTGACCAATTTGTCAAGCTCATATCTGCCTTGCATACAAGAATGAAGGCATCAGTAAGCTTAAGAGGAGAACTTTTGGATCCATTTGAGATTAGGAACTGAGTGAAACAGGGCTGTGTTCTTGCCTCCACACTGTTGTCAATTTTTCTGTGGTCTTGTCTTATGCCTTCACTGATTCCACTCAAAGAGATGGATACAGAGTAGACTAGGAGTAAACCTGTTCAATACCAGTCAATTTATGTCTGTAAGAAAGACTAGAAATGTTCTGGTAGATGAGCTCATATTTGCTGACAACACTACTTTTGCAACACACAAAAACCAAGATGCACAGGAAATAATCAACCGTTTTTTGAAATCTGGAAAGTATTAAGACTGAAAATTAGCCACAACAAAACTGAGGTTATGTAGTAACACCCCTATGGAATTTTATGACATTGACCAAGACATACAGACAGAGGGGCAGGTAGAAAGCCAAGTAAACAAATTCAAATATCTAGGTTCCAAAGTCACCAACAACAATAGACTAGATGTGAAACTACATATAAAAATGTCAACTGCTTCCAAGGCTTCTGGTAGGCTAAGGAAGTAAGTCTGGCTCAACCAAGACCTCTCCATTAAAACTAAATGTGCGTTGTATAGTATCATGGTTCTCTCAACCCTCATGTACAGTGTAGAAACTTGGATGGTAGAAAAAGCAGATGCCATATGATTTCACATCTATATGAAGCATCACTTGCACAAAGTACTAAATGTCAAATGGTGGTAGCATATTTCAAATAAATTTATCCAGAGAAATCTAAACTCCCAAACATGTATAATATAGCCACCCAAAGCAACCCAAGAAGGGCTGGCTACTTGAACAGACTTCAGGACTGCAGACTGGAGTAGTATTCTACACACTCCCTGAGCAAGAATGGACTAACCCAATTTTTTTTTATTTAACCGACTTCTTGTTCTATTATTTTTGCAGCTATATTCTGTTTTGTTGAATAAAGCTAGATACATATACAGTTGTTCTGAGTTCTGTTTTATTCTACAACAATTTATTCAACAAAACAAAAGCATGGAAACCGCATGGAAGCCAAAATGTCTAGATATAGAACCCAGTTCTCTGACAGCTTCTAGAGATTACCGCCAATAGCAAACTATCCTACTGAATTATGTAGAATATTTCCATGACAAAATACCAAACAAATACAGGGCCTTCCTGAGTTGTATAAGTTCCAGAGTATCGAATATATCAAAAGATATACAGACTTCGAAGTTGCCATAGAAAAACATGATGCCCTTTTCATCAAAACACCTAACAAGGTATTTCTAAGACAATTGTTGGCAACAAGACGACAGAAACCAGGAGATCACTGGACAAATTTTTAGAGAAGTAGAAAAATTGAAGAAAAACTGCAATTTCAGAAACGATACTGCTGAGGAATGCAGTAACAAAGCTATGTGCTATGCCTTCATCTCCAGCTTGAGGTCACATTTCATATGACAGTGGCTATTAGAAAATAAAACCTTTGACTTACAAACAGCATACACTCAAGCTTCTGCTCTGGATTTAGCACAACAAAATGACAAGTTGTATACTACTCTGGAAGCCCAATTGGCAATACGGGGCCTCCAAAAGTAATTTATGAACCCTCAGTCAAACTTGAAGAACAAGCTATGGCCGAGGCTTACCAAGCAAAACGTAAATGCTTCTTTTATGGATTCCTTCATCATTCATGGGATTGCTGTTCCACTTGTGTGGCTACTTGTAAAAAATCCTCAAAGAAAGGACATTATGCTCGCGCATGTCAGTCCAAGCTCTTGTTGGCAACTACGGCAGATCTTCATGTACTGACCATGTGTACTAACAGTTAAGGAGATCTGAACGACCAAGAAAACCCCCAGATTGTTACAGATGGCAATACTAGTAACCATTTTTTTAAGCAGATTCTTAAAAAAAAAAAATTTAAAAAAAGAATTGAACTCTCATGTATAAAAAAAATTATGAACGGAAATTTTTCTAGGAGAGAAGAATGTAGTAGTATCCTCCACACTCCCTGGGCAAGAATGGACTGGCCCAAATTTTTTTTAATTAAGCAATTTCTTGTTCTATTATTTTTGCAGCCAAATTCTGTTTTGTTGAATAAAGCTTAGTACATTTACAGTTGATCTGAGTTCCATTTTATTCTACAACACAGACTGCTAAAACAGATCTTGTACTCTCAACTTTAAACAAGTAGCCAAAACTTAGGCCATAAAAGGTTCTCATCAAAAGAAACAGTGGAGGGGTCACGAACATCTGTTTAAACAATAGGCAAAAATAAAAAAAATGTTTATTACTATCACTCTTAAAGTTTAATGGATTATTCTTTAAACAGTCTAAACATTTTCAGTTTCTCAACATACTCTACATTTTACCATCAATTATTATTTTATGAGAAGGATCAAATGAAAATATCAACAAATTAATTACCAAAGTTAAGCAATAATGAGTATTTAATGTGTCACTATAATCCTTAGAGTAAATGAAAATTTTGAAGTATTTATTCAATAAATCCTACCTGTGATATTGCACAGTACATAAACAACAAGTTTAAAATAAAACTATAGTTTCCATCCTTGAACCTGCCATCATAAATTAGATAAACCAAATATGTGATTTGTTTAAACGATTTCTTTCAATTATTTAATGCTTAATATTAGATCTGTTTGTAGAGGAAACATGAAATGTATATATTTTTGTTTGCTTTTTTTCCCTTTTGTTTTTTTACACCTAAGATATAAAACAAGTATTATGTGGTTGTCTAATAGCTCTACAGTCAAGTGTCTCACTGCAGGAGTATACATACAACCGAATACCAGTTAACTTGTAAGTAAAGAATAAGATGGCAGCAACAGAGCTACTGATCAAAGATACACTTTTATCCACAAATGTTTCTTTTTCTCTTACTTCCTAAATATCAAGAATCTTAAATCATAACAGACCACCCAATGAGAAGAGATGAATCTAGTAGTTATTATCTTTGTCAAAAAAAAGAAAATTCAAATGGAAAGCCAGTTTCATTCTGTATGATTTCATTTTGTTTAGCTAACCTGCTGTTTTCAGTTGGACAGTAAAAGACAAAATCTCAAATATGTTCAAGCAAAGAAACTCACTCGGCAAATCACCTGATAGGTTTTACTTTATAAACCAAGAGAAAATATTCAGTAAAAAAAGAAAACAAAAAACTTCTATCACTATAATCTCTACACAAATCAGCTCGAGACATTCTTCATAGCAAAAGCAAATGAAATGCAGGTACAATTCTTATATTTTAGAAAATAATGCTATAAATCCATTTTTAATCCAGAACAAAAATCTACACATCTATCTGTTCATCTCACAAATTCCATCTAGCTTGTATTAATACCAATCTTAATCAAACATTTAAAACAAACCGAGTAATGATTTGGATTTCTCAAATATAACAGATTTAGGTATTCCTAACTTCAATAAGACTAGCCTTCTAAACCATTTGAGAAATTATCAAAAGCTTAATGACTGAAGATCCATCACAAAATAGAATCAATAGAACATCTTGATGTCTGCAATATTAGCCAAAGGAACTAGGCAATTTCTCAATGGCACATCTTTTGGTTATATATTAGCAATGCCACACTAAAAAATGACTTTTGATCATAATTGTTCTGGTTGGGGTGGTGACAAATAAATGCAAATGTATTTGACAACAGACATTGATTCCATACAATATTCAGGCTGTTGTCTACATCTTCTGAAGGTTTTTTTAACATGTTTTAGGCAATACAATTTTCAGTCTAAATCAGGAGTATATCGCAATTAGTCATTAATATATATGAAGTACTTGGTTACTTTTCTTTATTTTCATTATACAAAATTTGCATTAACTAAAAAATTGTGATGAAAAAAATAAAAGGTAATTAGAACAGTATAGATAATCAAGAAATGATTAAGATGTTTAATCTCAGAATTTCACAACATAAAAAGATAAAGAATGAATTGACTAATTCTCACATTTAGAATGACAAATATGAAGATAATCAAAATATGGAATGATAAAAAAAACACTTCATCAATGAATGTCAAATAAATGACCAACAGAACTAATTTTGTTTTTTTACAGATAAACTGCACCAAAATTTCAGTTCATAATATATCATCTTACAGAAATAAACTCCAAAGAAGTTTCTTATCACAAACCAAATGTAACACGATTTGAAATAAGTCTTTGTTATTCTGTAGTAACAAGTGAAATGTACAAATTAGTTTTAAGGGAGCCAAGAACAGTACTAATCATCCAAAAAATTAGTTGATATAGTAGAAACAATTTACAATGAGATGATTTAGTCATACAAAAAAAAAATATTTAGTTAAATTTTACAAAATTCAAGAACTATTGTAGGAAAGAGTCTTTTTCTCTTAACTTTGAATTCAAATTATTCATTTTTCTAAGGTGTATTGTAGTAACAACAAACCTGTCACTTGAAACAAGGAAACTTATAGTATCACCAAACTTCAACCACTAAAGATTTGATAATTTTATGTAACAACTAAATAAATGCTGTACAATCCAACCAGATAAGAACGTAATTATGCAGGTAAAATCTACAAATTTCTTAAATGTTTTCCAAGGCCAAAATATATTTAAGAATATTTGTATAAACAAAAAGAAAAAAAAACATGATTCTTAGTTGGTTGTATTTTAAGGCATATCAACCTTTGTAGGTTATTTAATGGCAAATCTTGTTTATATATATTGGATTTGTAAGCAAATAGTTTTTAGGTGATTATTTTAAAGGTAGTTAGACCTCATTTGTTTGCACACAGTTAAATAGTTTCAAAGCACTGCAATCTAACATTAGTAATTCTATTTATCAAGTATTCCTATGTAATATAAGTAATTTGCACACAGCTGTAAAGTTTCAGATATATAAAAATGATAATCCTTAGTAAATGATTGAACAGTTCTAGATGATCCATAGATAGAATTCTAACAAGTACTACCACTCCAGGTCAGAGTGAACCTGAGAGTAATGGTAATGAAGAGTACTCCACATCCCCCAAACTCCAAAACTGGCACTTCCCAATCAAATTCACTTTAGTGTCATATCCAGGACACTCAAAGTCTTGTTTTTCTCAATGCAACCCTTAACCACTGCCTCCTAGCACCTTTAAGATGAAAAGGATTGGGTGTTTTGTTTGCCACTCAGAACAATTTGGAGAACACAGTCAGGATAATCATAGAGATGCTAGGGCTTGACATGACCAGCCAACTGATCAAATGAGGCCTCTCTGATCAACCATCTAGCCCCCCCACCAAAAAAAAGAGCTAAAATGAAGTGTTGCAAGTCATGTGACCACTTTGGCTGCTGGGTCATAAACAACTCAGCCATCAGAGGATCTTATCCTCAAGCATCATGTGTGGCCTTGTTGGGCAGAGGAAGTAAGCTTACTTCTCAGCAGAAGTGCAGTCACCTTATTCTACAGCCCCAGTTGACAGAGCTAATAACATGATTGCACAGGAAAAATGAGAAAAGTAAGGAATATATCTATATGTCTCATTTAACTGACACTAACAGATGAAAGCTTTTATAATCTTTATGCTATTTTTTCTTTTTATTCTGATTATTTTGTACATTTTTGATACAATGGGCTGACTCATATGACTGTATACATTTTATTTTAGCAGAAATGATAAACCCAACTATCACTTAGAATAACGCAAGATCGAAAGAATCAGCTTCCATCTGCATCACTATTATATAGTATGATATAAAACGTATTGATTGTAAAAACTATGTTATATATAAGGGAAAAAAATTTGAAATGAAAATGATAATCTCACAGAATAATATATGAATAACAGGCTTGGTTCATTTTCCATCACTCCAAAATAGAATTTTTAAAAAAACTTCATTCAAGAAATATAGTGAAAATTTTAAAATACATCTCATTTTGTTTAATGGAAAAGATTTTCATATGTTGAGTTATCTCCCTCTAACTAGAAGCCATAAGAGTCAATTCAGTAAAAAGCCAATATTTCTTCATTTCAAGAGAAATAGATTATGACCAGTTAAAACAAGTAGAACATCATCAAGAGATTTATTATTCAGTGAAATGAATGTTTAGTTTGCAAAGAAATATTGTCCTAATGCAGCTGAAGGTTTAAACACTTGAGGGAGCATTAGGATTTATATCAAATAATTTGAGGCAGAATTAATTATCATAGAAAAATGAATTATCACTTATTACTTTAAATATTCTTTTGAGGAATATTGGCAGTTGATATTATCATCTATATCAACTTTGATACTATATCTATTGCCATTAACATTTTATTGTGTTATGTTAAAACTAAAATGGTTTTTGTAATTCTAAGATATTTTGGCTTATCCTTCTCACTATAGAATAACACTTCCACATGCAGTGAAGCAGTTATTTGACTAGAGTGATTTTACCCTAATTGAAGCAATAACTCTTCACCTAGAATTATTATCCTAATTCAAAACAAAGTACTTTACTTCTGTATTTACACAGACATGCATATCTTCCTTTTTGTATCTACATTCATGTTTTACACTATTTTTAAAAGTTGTTGCATTATAATTATGTTAACACAGATGGTTTAGCCAAGACATTTTGGTCACATGTTTTATTTATCATTGCAAAGTTATGAAAAATGTTTTGAAAAGTATTCACAAAACAGAAAACAAAATAAATATACTTTGCATTAGAATTATGAGGTGCATACAATAAGTTTCCAGACGTTTTTGTATGGGCACTTTTATTGAGAGTACACACATGAAACACTAGTCCCCTTCGAAGTAATCTCCCCGGGCTGCAATGCACTTGTATCATTCCAACAACTTCTGGAAGGTCCCTTGGAAGTCCTCTTATGTGAGCATGTCAATGACCTTCCTCACAGCCTCTTTCATCTCCTCAATTGTCTCATAACGACAGCCTCTGAGCTTAGGGAATAAGCAAAAATCACAGGGAGCAAGGTCTGGACTATAGGGACGGTGAGGAACTGTCTTGATGCCCATCTTGGTCAAATAGTCTGTGACAAGGATGGACTTGTGGACTGGTGCATTGTCCTGCTGGAAATGCAACTGACCTGATTTGAAGAGTGCTGGCCTCTTCCGACGGAATCTCTTCCTGAACTCCCTTAAAACCTCAACATAGTAACCCTAACCCTAACCGTTTGGCTAATCAACTCTGGTGTATTGACTTCCTTACTCCTCCCACACCTCTCATCATCCCTCACAGAATCCCTGCCTTCCTTGACTCTCTTATGCCACTCAAAAATTGATGCTCAGTTCATGCAAGATGGTCAAAAAGCAGTCTGAAGCAGTCCATACGTCTCTGTGGCATTTTTTTCAAGTTTAAAACAGAATTTTATTGCATATCGTTCTTCTAAAGTGTTAGATTGCATATTTGAAAATCACCAGTTGTGACAATCAGGCTTTAGTAGGGTATATTCCAATTGCTGCTGTAGCTGTTCATTTAAACCTAAAATCATAAAAATTGGTCAGTCATCTCATAAGATGTATAGCAATAACATAATGAATTTTCAAGAGTCTACGACAATTTTAAATGTCCATACGAAAAAAGTCTGGAAACTTATCGTATGCACCTCGTATATATTAGGATTTTATCTTACTTTAAATTTCATCTCAAAAGGGATTCAAAATCATAGCAAAATTGAAATGTCCAATTTGAATTCATTTGTAGCTGAAACATCCAGGTCAAACCATCCATGGCCGAAATGTCTGCATTGGATTTGGTTTGTTGTGTATTATGGCATATCAACTCTTGTGGGTTATTTGATGGTAAATTTTGTTTATATATATTTAATACTAAATACATGATTTGTAAACAAATAGTTTGTAAGTAAATATTATTTTCAACAAGCCAGAGCTCATGTGTTTGCATACAGTTAAATGGTTTCAAGTATTGCTATCTAATACTAATAATTCTATTCAACATTATTAATTTGTTTGCAGACAATCAAATAGTTTCAAGTATTGCTATGTAATACTAATAGTTCAATTTAACATCAGTCATTTGTTTGCGCACAGTTAAATGATTTCAAATATAGTAAATGATCGAATAGTTCTATTTGATCCAGAGAAAGAACCCTCTCACTCCAAATCTGAGTGGACCTGGGAGTAATGGCAATAAAGCGTTCCCCAAAGCTCCAGAACTGGTTTAGTGCCATATCCAGGACACTCACTGAGGAGAGGGGCCCTTATCATTCTGCATAGATGCAGTTGGCATATTCTACAGCTCCAATTGACTGGGCTGAAATATTTTTGAACCAACTGTATTTACAACTGCTAATGTTAATAAATTAATCCACATATATAAAAACGTGTGTGTGTGTGTAATACTTTTTGCGGAGTGCACAGATTTCCCTACTCTTACCTTTATTGTGTAATGGGATCATGCTTCCCAAAATTGAAGACTAGTATTGCCTCATTTTTTCCCCACTTACCACATAAAGACAAAAATGCAAGCAGAGAAGAAAAGATATTATATTTGGTTCATAACCAAGTAATTCTACTGATCCTAGACACAGGTCAGGGAAGTGACAGTCTGGTCCTAAACAGAAGGGCAGATCCATATACAAATAATACTCGTTTTTACAGGAATTATTCTAGTAACTAAAATGATTATTATTTCCTTGACACAAATAATGTAATCCATCATTGTTCTAGTATTACTGATGATATTAGTATTTATTCTATTAACCAAACCAAGCTTAAGAGAACACAAGCCAAAGTGACAGGAGAAAAATTGCATTGCACTAATCTTCCAAAACTTCCAAAACTGATGTTTTTATATAAACCTATACAATGATGCCAGTTAGAAATATGTAACTCATATCTAAGAGACTGACCATCAAGAAGCAGTTTTCAAAGTAGCCATGGTACTATTACAACTAAGATGACACTAGTAGTAATAAAAATAAAATCTCACCTTCTCTTCCAGTGTCCACTTTTGTTGCTGGGCAGTCGCAAGACGATTCAATAAATCATCATGTTCAGATTCGAAATCACTTGGAGGGCTTCCTGCACGATTGGGCGACTGAAATAAAACAAATTTTAAAAAAGAAAAAGAAAAGAGAAGAATTAGAAAGAATTAGACAAAGTTCAGAGCTGCTCTCATCTATTCAAACTTTTACTGTTTATGCTATTTTAGAATTTCATAAAAAGAAGGGAAAATTATGAAGCCATTAATTAAAGAATTGATTAGTTTCAGTTGTACAACTCAGAACATTTTTTTTCTTTTCTTTTAAATAAGCCCCTGGGCATAAAATTAAGATTTATATCTTCAATCCAGGAAGAAATATTAAAAAAGGTCAAAACCCATTACAATTTTTCCCATTTCCCCATTATTTACCCAATATCATCAGACAACAAAATGTCTATTTCATTCAACTTTTATGCTCAATATAAAATTCTTCACATTTGCAAGTTTTAAACACATAAAATTTGTTTTTAGCTAGATAAATAATTATATCAAGCATAATTTAAAAAAAAAACAATAATACAAATATATTTCAATATCTTTTTTATAGATATCATATGTACCAGAAATAAGAATATACATGTCAATGTAAATAATGAGAATATCTTTAATCATCTGCCAAATGATTTCCCAATTCAAACAGGGATGGGCAAATTGATCAATTTTTCAGGACTAATATTGAAAACAAAAGCTCCTTTGTGTAATTCTTGCTCAGATCACTAGAGAAGTTTATGATTGATAAAAAGTTAAAATCATCACAATTTTTGTTTGTTTTGAGTTCAAGATATTCTCCCTCAGGTTAGCCTATCTACTTAATTTTAATACTGAAACATGAACATTATAATCTGGAAATAGTATAATGATTAAAGCACTATCAACAATACAAAAAGGATTAAAGAAACTCTGAAAAAACATACTTGTGGACAACATTTTTTTATTTTAATAAATAAAGATTGATAATAAATATCTAGTGGTTAACGATGATCATGTTCAAAAAATGTTCATATAAGCATTGAAATATTAAACAAGTCTGAGCTTTGTAAATCTAAATATTTAGTAATTAAAAGAATATCATTGATAATCGCATATCTTTTATTCTTTTCAGTAACAACAGCTGTGTATATATATATATATATATATATATATATATATATATATATATATATATATATACACACACACACCCATACACCCATACACTATATGCTCTGTCTTGATTTACCATTGTTCTAATAATATCAGCAGCTGTACAGAATAAGAAATTTGTACAGAAATCATCCCATTCTCTCAACTTCCAAAGTCAATTTTTTTTCCTACCAGGATGATGAAACATTACAACAGCCTTTGTTGCTGAAAGAGTTACCAGAAATTTAAGGGTTTACCAACATTTTGCCTTAAAACATTCTAATCCTGAAGTGGAATCAAATTTGATGATCACCAACACTGATAAAAATATCCATTTAATAACTTACTAGTTTCATTAACCTATTTTTTCAAACATTTTAAGATGTAGATATAAGTAGGAATCAAAGGTAAACAAAATCAATTTACTTAAAAAAAAATAATGCATTCTTGAGCGTAAACTACTAATCAATAAAACACTAGATTTTACAAAAGTGAAAAATTTAAGTATTCTTAGCCCCAAGATCATGATAATAAGTGGAGTATTGTTCAATCTTTCCAGATTTTTCTCTATGACAACAGATTTTAAAACCTTCAAAATATTCCCTCTTTATTATTCAGGGTTTTTGGACTATTGTCTTTATCTTTATTGCTATATTCCCAACCTTTCAGCCCAATGTGTCCTCCAACCTTCTTCAGATGTTTTTTGTCAAACTCGGGAGCCGACACGGAACTTCAAGCCACATCCTTTATTTAATTCACAGAGGTCGCTTGCTCTGATTACGTTACAATAAATTGGTAGAAGTGTTAAATATTCTTGTATTGTTACTTGCCTGCAGTCATAACCATTATGCTATGTGTCCAGCTGGACAGTTCAGAGTGAATTTTTGGAACTTTTAAAGTTAATATTCTTACATCACAATGAATTACTACAATTATGTATGATTTTTCTACCTGAGCTCATATTACGATTTTTTTGAAAAATCTAACCTTTTTGATTATTGGTTCCCATATTGTATTTATCTCTTTACTTGGACTACTCAACAGGTCACTGTTGCCCAACATATGTGCTGGTTTTTTAAGGCATATTATTATCCAATGTTCTTAATGAATTATTTTAACTTCATTTCATAAGGACAGATGGTTTCCCTTTTCCTTCAACATATGGATCGCTATACCCAACTTTTAAATTTCACCTTGTACTACTGCTCTTTGATGTTCTTCTAACCTTACTTTTAATGAGCAGCATGTTTTGTCTTTGTATACTTTACCACGGCTGCAAGGGATGGAGTACACACAGTTCTTGGTCATGATGAATTCTGTTGGCGACTTGACACAGAAGAGATTCTTCTGGAGGGTTGAGTCACTTGTAAATATTGTCCTGATGTCATATGGACTACATATCTTTTGGATCCTTTTGGCTAGGCCTTTCACATAGGATAAACATACTGTGGTGAACTTTCAGGTATCATTCTCTATAGTCCTATCCAGAACTTAAAAAATTACTAGCAGGAGTATTTCTGCCTGAATTTGTTTTTGTTTTTTGGGATGATGTAACACATACTATACAATGGTTCTTTTGGACTAATTTTCACAGGCTGATTGTTTTTAATCATAAAATTTGGATCATTGTATCCTCAGGGAATTTTTAACAAACTATGTATTCTTTTTAAAAGAAATATAATGTATTCCATCTCTTGCATTACGTCACATCTGGTATTTTTAGCAGTAATAATCAACATCACAATATATATACAAGTTGTATGTTTTCTTTCCAAAATAAAGATTTTTCTGCATTTTTGTGTTTGTTATATTCAAATTAATATTCAGCATGTATTTTATATTTTAATCCTTTCTTCTAAAAAAAGCTAAATGTATAGATTTTTTCAAAATGATATAATGATTATTCATTGACATATAAGTGGTACAAATATCATTGTATAGAAGTACTATATCAAGCGGATTTATTAAGAAATGGGCTCAGTGCCATATTGATGGTTGCAAAGAGCTTTTACTGATACAGTATTTATCACCACCGCTGTATGGCTTATCTAAAAATCTAAAAGTGTAACTTTTCATAGCGATGAAACAATCAAGATAAACTATCAAGTTTACAAGTTGAGTATTTTCTTTTTGTACAATTAGCCAATAATTCATTCAGTTTAAAAAAGAAAACTTTTCAGAATTTTTCAAAGCAAAGAAATATGTTCTTGAACTTTTGAATTAACTCATAAACATATTTTAGATTTAATTCAGGTTAAAAGCATGGTAATAAAATCTAAAATAATTTGGCTTTGAGTTACCTTTACCATGCTTTCAACTTGGATTAAATCTAAAATATATTTAAATTTTAAATCAAATTAAATGAATATAACTTTCTTCATTCTTGCTCACACAGTTACAACTGAGTTATTCTTTGATTTTCTAATAAAAAAATAGCTTCAGAAGTTTTGAACTAGCAAAACTATACCAAAAGAAAATGCTATGCCATATTAAACTTCTTTCCATAGTCACTATTTTTATGTATTTGAAAGAAACAAAATTCTACATTATTGAAACATGATGAATTATTTTTTTGACATTATTTACATCTTTCTTCACTGATTTTTAAATGACTTTGAAGTAAGTGAGGCTAATACAAAAAGATGCAGACTATATAAAAAATTATAAACTAGAAATTATATGTTTAACAAATTTAAAAAATGGCCCAAATCAACTGCAAAGATATATTTTAAATCATGGAAAGAGCAAATCTGTAAAATATATCAGTCATGTTAAAATTGATCTTATCACCACAGAAACAAAATTCACAAACAATGTCTGTAATTGCTATCTATAATTCATTTAACCCACCTTGCCATTTTTAATAAATTACTTTGTAAAAGAGACAAGTTATAAATTTGAAAGATTCAATCTGTATGTTGTGAATATTAAGCAGCTCAAATGAATTTCACAATAGTTGCAAAAAGTTGAGTCTTATTTACTCAAAGTAAAAATTACAAGAGAAGTTGAGTGTTTTGTAATTTTTCAAAACGAGAAACATATTCCTTATAGATGTGTACTTATAAAAAAAAAGAAAATCAGTAAAACTAGGAAATGACAGGTTTATAGAATATTTGAAACAACATTCATATCTCTACATGTGTTGGTTATATTTTTGCCTTATCATTTATTCAGTTCAGTGTCTAAATCGAGACACTATAGCAGCCATTAAAACCCATTAATCATTTAGTTCTGAAAGAAATTCAAACAAGACATTCAACATTAAAAATTCTTATCACTGATCAGCCATCATTTGACCAAACGAGACGATGAATATAATCTAATATATCACAGTTACTTTAGAGAGAGAGAGAGAGAGAGAGAGAGAAAGGGAATAATAATGATAAAAAAAAATCTAAAGGACCAAATTTCATATCCATCATTATTCTGTGAATATATCTTCTTATTCTGGACTCAAAATCAATACTCAACTGATTCAATAACAACAGAAATCTGAAATATGAGAATTTTGATAGGAGAGGAAAATAATGTCTAATAACAATACATGCACTTAACAATTTCAAAAGATACACTTATGACTAAAATCCTAAAAAACATTTCACACACATACGCACACATATTTCTATATTATATCACTGAAATGTATCATGTAAAACAGAATAAAAAATCTGTTCATTCTTTTCATTGACTTTTTGTGAGATTTAGTCATTTTAGATAAAATAAGATAGTATCCTAATGTAACTAATTTCCTTTTCCCATTTACACACATACAAAATACTTCAAGCTAACTTATTCCTAATATTATAAATTCAATATAGATATAATAAATACAAATATAGTTTCATGACTTTTGGAGAATAATGAGAAAGATGCTTCCATTGATAAACAGTCTTTTTTAATTTGGTCATATCTAGAGAATTAAGGCAACTCAACTCAAAGTCATAACACTTTTTTGTAGTTTCTGTTTAAATAGAATAATAATGAGACCTTCAGATGTGACATTTGCCAAAAAATAGTTCCAACTTATAATTTACATCAGAACAGATAGAATAATGAATAAATATCCATAAGGACTAAATTTATATAGATGACATTCATTCATGAGGATTAAAAGAAAGGATTTCTCTATTGCTTATGATAAATAAAAAAGTATTTTATATCATTAACTTTAAAAGTTTATTATCATTCAGGGTTTTTGGACAACTGTCTTCATCATCTTTATTGTTATGTACACAACATTTCAGCCGATATGTCTTCTTGTCAAACTTGGAAAGCTACACAGAACTTCAAACCTTGTCCTTTATTTAATCCATAGAGGCCGCTTGCTCTGATTCCATTAATGGTGAACATAACAATAAAGATCAAGACAAAGTCCGAAAAACCCAAACGATAAAAATCATCAAGCTTAATCTCAGAAATTCAGACAAGTTTAAAAGCTATCATCAAATAAAACCAGTATAGCTGAAAAATGTTTTCAAATATAAATGAAACTGACAAAATTGTCTTTGGAGAAAATAGTTTTTAGCTAGTATTGCCTGGGCAATAATTATTTTTTTGTTACACTGTTAAATTCTTAGATCACCTTCCATGTTATGAGATATAGAAATAATTAATAATTTAAGAGTGTGTCTCAATATACATGCGACCCATATGACTACTAATAATTCGACTAATAATAATGTTGTTGGTTGGTTGGGTTTTATGGCATATCAACCTTTGTAGGTTATTTAACACCAAATCCATTTTTATGAAAATAGTTCTCTTTCAAACCATTCAGTTGAGCATAAGTAAATGTAAGTACAGTTTAATTGTGAAAAACATTTTTATTTCAAGCTATTCAGTTTAGCCAAGCAGTTCTAATTCAGCTAATTCAGTTTAGTATAAGTACAGATTTTGTTTACACACTGTTAAATGTCAAAACAGTTCTATATTGAAAAAATTCAGTTTAGTGCAAGTACAGTTTCAATGTCAAAAACAGTTCCATTTCAAATAATTCAGTTTAGCATAAGTACACAGTTTATTTTTTAGTCAAGCAGTTCTAATTCAGATAATTCAGTTTAGTATAAATACAGGTTTTGTTTGCACACAGTTAAATGTCAAAACAGTTCTATATTAAACAATTCAGTTTAGTGTAAGTACAGTTCCAATGTCAAAAACAGTTCCATTTCAAATAATTCAGTTTAGCATAAGCACACAGTTTGAATGTAATAATGTTGCGTTCTTTTTTGTTTCAGATTTGAAAATAGTATACAATAACAACTATTAATCCTCAATCACAATGCCTTGGACAAGAGAGGGGAAAATATTTTGTGTCACTACTTTAGAGACAAAATCATTCAAAACTGTGCAAGTAAAATTTTGCAGAAAGTTTAACTTAACCATTATCCCCAGAAAAGCAAAATTTATCATTGGGTACACAAATTTCAAGCCACAGGTTCAGTAAACAACCTCAAAAAGAAGGCAGAAAATCCTAGATCTGGTAGGAAGTTGACTGCAAGATGTCCTGACAATGTGGATGCAGTGAGAGATTCTGTTAGAAGGAGTCCAAAAAATGTCCCTCCAAAGACATTCACAAGAGCTTGGTCTTTCACATGCACTGTAGGATAAAGTGAATCAATTTCTGCCCTTGTCATCAGGTTTGACCTTTCTGAAGTGATATGATTGCTTTTTAAGATTCACATGAAAGATAACTAGATGCAGTATGAATTATTATATTAATGGTTGCATCTATTTTCAGACACCCTGTATTTTTAATAATTTGAAAAATCTTTCAAATAGAAAATTTATGATCAATTTTTCCTCTTTATAAGTTTTACACACTATTTCTTTTTTTTTTTTTTTTAAATATAATAATAAAAATACAGGACCAATTATATCAAAGCCAGAATAGATAAGATGCAACAGAAACGATAATGTAGGTTGGGAGTGGGGGGAATATAGATGAAACCAGCAATCACATAATAAGCAAATGCAGTAAATTAGCACAGAAAGAGTATAAGACTAGAAACGATTAGGTGGGGAAGGTTATCCACTGGGAATTGTGCAAGAAATTGAAATTTGACCATACAAACAATGGTATATACACAACCCAGAATCTGTCCTGGAGAAGGAGACGCACAAAATTCTCTGGAATTTTGAGATACAAACAGATCACCTAATCTCAGCCAGATGAACAAAAAAAAAAGAAAAGAGAACCTACCAAATTATAGACTATGCTGTTCCAGTAGACCACAGAGTAACATTGAAAGAAAGCAAAAAAAAAACATAAGCACCTGGACCTTGTTAGGAAACTGAAAAAAAAACTATGGAACATGAAAGTGACGGTGATGCCAATTGTAATTGGTGCTCTCAATACAGTCACCAAAAGATCGGTAGAGGGACTGGAGGACTTGGAAATAAGAGGCCGAGTGGAAACCATCCAAACTACAGCATTATTAAGATCAGCCAGAATACTGATAAGAGTCCTGGAGACTTGAAAAGACTTGCTGTCACTCAAACTCCAGTGAGAAACCATTGACTAATGCTGGTGTGAAGAACTCTCAAAAGAGTAAAATAATAATAATAATCCTTGCAAGTTTTTCCCACTAGCATTAGCTGATGGTCTTTCACAAGAGTCTGAGTGATAGTAAGTCTCCTCAGATCTCCAAACCTCTTCTCTATATTCTGTTTGATCTTAGTAATGCTGTAGTTTAGATGGTCTCAGTTCATTCTCCAATTTCCAACTCTTCCAGCTCCCTTACCCAACCTTTGGGAACCATACCAATTATAATTGATATGCCTATCACTTTCATGTTCAATAAAGTTTTTAGTTCTCTGGCAAGGTCTAAGTACTTGTCTCTTTTTGTTTTCATTGATTTTCACGCAGTGGTCATCCAGGACAGCAAAGTCTATTATTCAGCAGCTTCTCTTTTCTTTTTCATTAATTATCTGTAGGTTTGGTCTTCTGACCAGGATTAAGTGATCTGTTTTTATATTAAAATCACAAAGAATTTTCTCTCATTCTCCAGGACAGATTCCAGATTGTGTATATACCATTTGGCAGGATAGACAAATTTCAATTTCTTGAACAATTCCCAGTGGATCACCTTCCCACCCAGTTGTGTCTAGTTTTCTACTCTTTTTGTGCAAGTTTGCTACATTCACTTATGGACTTAATCATTTCTTCAATCACCACATAACCTACACTTGCCATTCTGATGCATCTTATTTATTTTTATTTTAACGTAGTTGATCCTTATAGTATTGTTTTGTGCTGCTATAAAAAGAGATTCAGTTTCTCTCTTAGTTTCCCTTCCGTAGCCCGGTTCAAGTCTTCTCATGTGAGATTTTGTCAGTTAGTCACTTAAAATATCCATAGAGTTGTTTTTCTTCCCACTTCAGTTTCCTAGTTGTTGTTCTGTTGACCATAATGTTGTCTATGCTGTTTTTGGTCTTTGTAATTAGTCTGTTGAAGTGGACTCGTCCAGCCTTAATATCAAATGGAAGTTACCACATTTGTGGCAATGAGCCAACTTGGCACAGCTCAGAGTTGAGTAATAAAGTGTGAAATGTGATTTACTGTCCAGCAAAGAATGCATAACAACAGTGTCAACAGGATACTAAGAACTTGTCACATAGTTAAAAGGAGAATTTTTTGTTACAAACATTGCACCAAAATAGAGGAATTGAAACTACAAAGACAACAATGGCAACAAGAGTTGCAACTCCAACAGATCCAGCAACAATCACGATTGTTGGAATTGTCACTTGAGGAAAAACAGGAAAGTAGCAATGGAGATTTTCTGTTCACACTGGAATTCATCAATGAGTTAATATTAGAATTCAAGTCTGATGAAAAGGATAGCCTTACGTTTGAGGCATATTTCTGATGGCTTCAAGACATGTTTGAGAAAGAATGTGTGAAGTGGTTAGACAAAAAGAAAGAAAGACTCCTACTGAGGAAGATAAGAACAGTTGAAAATCAAAAATACTGTAATTACATCGTGCCTCATCAACCATTGGAAATATCATTCAATGGTACAGTGAAAAGGTGTCTATCTTTCACACAAGGTATCAAGTTCTTAACCATACCACATATGGAATAGTAAATCAAGATGTGTAAATGTGTAAACTGAAAACGTTAATGGAGGTCCAGTTTAAATGTGTTAGGTCTGAAGTCACCCAGGGACAAAGAAATGGAAGCAAAAATGTTGGGAAAACTGGAACAGGACCCTGATATAACCTTACAATCTATGTCTGAAGAATGCCAGAGGATTATGAATCAAAAAAATGATTCATCCCAAAGTGCAAATGAAAATTCAAACAGTGCAGAAAATGCCCACTAATGACTCCACTCCAAATCTCTCTTACAGATGCAGTGGCCTCCATTTCCATATGGACTGTCCAGTTAAGAATAAGAAATGTTTTCATTGTGAAAGGTAGAGACACACAGAAAAATTCTGCAAGTGGATTGAAATAGGAGAAATAATAAACATATCACAGCGAACGGGTTGGTGAAATTAATATTAGCATTCAGAGAAAGAAAAATACATCAAAGAGGAAATTTATACAAGTATATATGAACAGAAAACCAGTAAAATTACTAGGTTGGACTTAACAATAATTTCAAAAGAAACTTAGGAAAAAAATAGGTGCACCTAAAATGGAAAAGAATTATTGCAGGGGTTAAGGTGCTTCTGGTTCAAAACTTGAAATAGAAGAAATAATTAATTGCAATGTCTCCTTTCAGAGCAAAACAGCAAAAGTAAAAGCCTACATTCATTGTTCAAGGACTGTCCTTGAATTTATTGGGGGGGGGACTAGTTACAATCTTTTTTTACTTATGGGATGAATAAACTGATTCCATTTGTCAGTAAAATTTGCTGATAAGAATATTGGGATCTTAAAAAAGAAAATGAAACAAAAGTATCAAAATTTATTTACTGGAAAACTCGAAAGAAAAGGCATCTTTACATGTAAGAGACAAAACATCAAAATTGAAATGCATGTCATATAAGGAAGACAAGAAATAATAGTGGAGCCTCAGCCAAATGTGGATGTTATTATTGTAGCTGCTCATTCCACTATTATTGTGTCCAAACTAATGACAAATGTTCTGCCAAGTGAATTTACATCAGACAACAAAAATCTAATGGTCCAATAATTCTGTATAGAATTTTTTTAAGTTAAGAAAAAGTCATTGATAGATGAGATTTATTTCAAGAAGTATTCAGTGATTTAGAGTCACCTGATGAAAGTGAAAATGATTTTGAATTGACTGAAGATGCTTTCAAAAAAAAAAAAAAAAAAAAAAAAAAAAAAAAAACACAGCCGGAAGTATTGAGCAAAAAAAAACAAAAAAGTAAAAGCTTTTGCAAGAGTACCAGTAATATAAATGTTAACGAGAGACAATCAAATTTTTCCCTAATTTTTGAAAAACCACTGGTTTACAAGTTAAAATTATAAAGAGGTTACAATTTTGCCAAATTTGACCAAATTTGCAACACTGCAAGTTTTTATAAATAGCAAAGTATACTAACAAACTCTCATGCAATTAGATTATACATGGAAAAATGTGTGTTTGAATATGTCATTTTTTTTCTGTTTCATTGATAAAAAAATTATAAAAAAACAATAGACATATAAATAACTTTGACAAACTTGTAGATAAATCAATTTCCTTTGGTTTGATATATGGTTTGACTGGATTTTATGGGTTTATAGTGATTTTATAAACATTTTTCAGATGAGAACCATCAAAAATGCAAATGATTACAGCATTTTAGGATACCATGAGCAGTGTTACTTCAAGCACATTTATAATCTAGTCATCTTTTAACAATTTTACAGTTATTGCTGCTTAGTCAGAAGTAAAAGGAGAATGGTTTACACGTTATCACTTAATCTTTTCTCTTAACTATTATGGCATACCAGTGAAAGCAATATCTATGGAATTATGCCTTTTCTAAAGGCAGTCATACAAAATGAAACTCAGCAACCAAATTTCAAATAGATTTCTAGTACTGATAGCCATTATTATGCCAACTCTGCATCTCACAGAATAAATCTGACATATCATTTAGTAAATTTCTTAATCTCAAACATTCTTGGTTTAAGTTGTTTGATGTTCTTTCATCAAGCATTGTCATAACATTTTAGATAGTTTTTTTTTGTCTTATTTGTATTGTATTGCTTAAGGTGTTTGTTTTTTTTACATTATGTGTGTTGGATTATTATCTTAAATAACTCTCTATCAAAAATAAATAACCATTAACATTTCATTCTGGGAAAAAATAATCTTTTAATTCCTATAAAAGAACAAACTCATCGAGGCCATCTAATGCAACATCTGCAATAAAAAGGAAATCTTGCCAATGGTGGATTTACAATTTGGATTTACCTACTTTAACCATTCTGGATTTCGTACTAAACTGGATTAGATAATCTTTATTGACTTGGAACTTAATGCAAATTATCTGAGATTTAACTGGAACTAAATCCTTTTCACAAATTCATTTTCTATATTTTGTATTACCATTTAATAAGTCACATCTTCCAACAATGAAAGTGTTGTAACCTTACAAATGGTTACTAAATGAAAAATAACCAAAATGGAGGGTAGAAATAAAATGGAAATCTTTATAGCATTAACAAAATACAATACTTGCCAGCAGCATGAAGAATGTAACCCACTGCTAGTAGTGAACAACCTAGTATATTACCCCCCACACACACAATAGTGTCCAACGTATTTATGAGGATTGGGACACACCCATTTATGCTCATAGGTAGGGTATATAACAGAAAACCTCATGGTTGTTATTGATTTGCATTTCTATCATATCATTTCCCTTGTTGTTTTGTTTCTTTCCTTAAAAAGGGATCAGTTAGATAGTCCCTTAATTATTTTTCCTGGGTGCTGCTTCTGTCAACTATGTAAAAGATTTTTTTTTAAATTTTCATAAAACACAATTTTAGAGAGAAAAGAGACAGGAAATTCATACTGAAAAAGTTTAAATTTGTTTATATTTGTAACACAAGATACAAATAAAATTTAATTGTATTTTATAAATGTAAACAAAATAGAAAAACAATCAAATCTAATAATATACTTTAAGCCTATAGTGTAGAGTTTGCATATTTGGGAGATTCTTGAATTATAAGAAAAAACTAAGTTTTAGATGACATCTGATACAGAAAATAATTGATCAACTTACATTTTAGAAAATTAAGTAAATATGATTTGTATTTGTTTGTTAATTATTCAAAAATAACTACCAATTATTAGAAGTTGATTACTTTTTTCCTTGGCACTTTAAAGCAAATTTGGGGTACAATTATTAATACATGATTTTATTAGTCTCCACCAATCAAAACTTTTTGTACTTCTTTAACAGCTTTATTAAAAGTAATGAAGAGATTCTAAATTATCTTTAATTAAACATATTTAGTTAACAGAAGGAGTTTTGAGTGTGATAGAAGATCCTTGAAATGGTTAAAATTCTTTGGAATTCTTTGTAGGTTAATTATTTTTTTCATTCAAAAATGATTTTTATTTTTAATTTTATAAGCTGAACAGACATATTCTTTACCAACCCCATACTAAAAAGAGGACAATAAAATGTGTTAAATGTATGTCCTCTATTATTCAAAAGAAAGAAATAATATCACAGCAATCATTGTTCTTGGGAAGTAAGCCAAACAGTCATGAATCTTCTGAAAGGCAGCTGCTTCAAACCTTGTGTCCAACTGAGTTTAATGAATTTAGATCTCTCTATTAACTCAACTGATGTCCCTACAATGTATACATTAACATCCAATAAAAGTTAAGGAAAATTGATAAACAGCCACAGTTGTCACTGAGGATTGTTACAAATAATTCAACACAGATAAATGAACATCAAATCAAAGACCTTAAATTTTATGTTGGAGCTTTTCTTTCTCTCAGTTGCTAAGCAAATTTGACAAGTTTATATAACACACACACACACATATATATACATATATATATATATATATATATATATATAAAATGGACAGTTGATCACAGCGTGGTTATATATGTTCTAATGCACAAAGCTGAATTTTAAAAAGTTTTTACAAATTTTCTTTTATTCATATCATTATCTTATAATTAACAGTCATTTTCCATCCTATGTATGTGTTTGTGAAAAACAATATTTTTTCTACAATAATGTGCAATTTTTATTTCATTTTAAAAAATAAAAAAGAATAAAATCTCCCTAAAAATATAAAAAATACTTTTTAAGAAATTGTCCTTGTATACATATAGAGTGTACGACTATTTGCTAAGCTCTCACTTTCTCTATCTCAAAATACGCAGACACAGACATCAAAAATAATAAAATTATCAGAGTTGAATCTCGACCTAAAGTCAGTCAGTGTAATATTTTTTTCTCTATGCCTTGCCTAGGATCAGTATAATATATGTGCATTTTGCTTAACTAACCACTATGACCATGCTCTTCAAGCTGTAGTGAGTTTAAGTAATTAATGTTATATGCTTGATTAACTCCAGGTCAAGTGTTTGAATTAAGGTAAAATTAAGTCACAAATCTTATATATGTGTTTCAAGGCCATTTATATAAACAGGCCTGGAAATCAGGCAGCAACTTTCTTTGGCTAAAGGTAAACTTTCATCAAAGTGCTTATTTAAAAATTTTTAATTCTTTAAATTTTTATTCAAAGTGAAAAGTATAATTTTCCATTTTGGATTTACATTGGATTGTTGTAAGTATATCATAGAAGATAAGGAAGTAAGTATATTCACTTCTTTTCTTTTTTTTTTGCAATGTATTCCATTTTATGTTTATGTGAAAAAGTTCTAACAAAGTGATGGAAATGATAGAAAATAAAAATTCAACATCATGAATTTTTCTTTCAATTTACACATGATTAAATGTACAGGAGATAAAACTGAATAATAGTAAATGATCATAAGTTCGCAGATCAATAGGTTCAAAGGTTCCAAAATTAAAAACAGTTCAGAAGTACTCAGACTACATATCCATATATATATATATATATATATATATATATATATAAATGTGTGTGTGTGTGTGTGTGTGTGTATTTGAGCAGCATTTCTTCATTAATACATATTTGATTAAACAATAAAGACATTTTTTGTCTACATATTTTTGTATTGATCTTTTCAAGTTTCTGTATTGATTTTATGATATCTGGTGGAAATTGGTTAATCAACTTTCCATAATCAATTGGTTCCCAAGTATTTTCTACCCGATCTTGGTCCATTATCAGGAGATGTGTATATTGCAAAAGTGATGTAACCTTTGCATGTACATTACTACTTTGTAAGAATTGAGCGTTTATTGTTTGTACTGGTGTATTATTATAGCATTTATAATTAAATTTGGTTCTACAAATAGCAGCAGTAGTTAAAGACATATTAAATACATTAGCACTAGATTCAAAATTAATTCTATTGAGCTTTGGGTATTTATTTCTATATGTAGCACCTCAAGAATCTGGAATTTTTGCTTGTTATTTTGTTGCTCTAATATTGTGTTTTCAGTAAGAATTTTCTGAAATTCACTTGTTGGGCAGGAATGTTTTTTAGATGTTGGACTATTGAACTGGTGTCAGAGAGATGCATAGTGAATTGTTTTGATTGGGTAGTTGAAGTTAAGCTAATGTATATATTGTTGTTTTCAGAGATACAATTCCCTAAAGAACATTTAAGTTGATATATAACATCTGTTTTTTGCAAAACTCCAATTGAATGAGGAGGAATTATTATCAATAACTAAGTTGGAGGTTTTAGATTTATCATAGTATATAATAAGTTTCATCTTTTTATTAGGATCAGTGGGGAGTATGTTTCTTTGAAATAACATCTTTACAATGTTTTCATATAATTGTCGTGCATTTGTTTACGGTAAAAAAGTTCCATTTTACGACCACCTAGGCAACATTTACATTCAAATAGATGGTGTGTATATAGGATCAGTCCTGGGCTTAATCTTCTATAATTTCTCTATGTCTGACCTTGAAAATAACATATTCAACAGCATTAAAAAAATCTTCAATATACATAAGGTATGTTGAGGATGCACTTATTCTTGCTGATGGTATTAATGAAACATGCTATACGATACCTTCCAAAAAAATTCAGTTCTTAACTTTACCCATAAACTAAACAAAAACAAAGTTTCCTTTTTAGATGTTCTTATTGATACTAACTATAAATGTTCTCATCTTAGGAAGAAGGTCTAAGTAATAGATAGGGAGTATCACTGGAAAGTAAGAAAAGATGGATACACAAGCCTAATGCAGATGTCTTTTTTTAAGGATAGGAAAGCAATTCCATATATGAAATAAAGAATCAGTTGTGCCCACATAATAAAAGATAGTTCTCTAATTGTACTAACGGCAATGAAAGTTCTTTTACTGTACAAATGGCCATTAAAAGGAATCACATAACTGATTTTTTTATGCTTCCCCTGAAAGTTAAGAATCAGAGAATAGTTGTTTAAAAATAAAAGTAGAAAAGAAAAATATACAGTAAATGGATAACTAAATGATATGTACCCCAACATGGTAACTACTAAATATTGGTGGTAAGAGTGAAAAAAAGAAATGATACAAATGAAAGCTTCTTAATAGAACTTCATAGAAAATAAGTCATTTTTTTCAAGTTCTCAACAATATAGTGCTTTCTTCAAAACATCTTATGCTTTCAGCATGGAAAATATCTCATCAAAAACATTCTTTTCAGTAATATTATTTGAATTTCTTTGACAATTGTCGATAAGTATTTCTTTCATCTTAATTTAATTTTTTTTTTTTTTTAACGAATTCCAGATTGTTATTCTAGGATCATCAACAGAGTAAAAATAAAGAATAAACTTCCACTTGAACTCATGTACCTTATCTTCAGGAGCCTGTTTTTTCATGGCAGCGGCCTTACCAATTACACTACAAAAGTCAATCAGTTACACTAATTCATTGATGCTGGGGCTATAGAATACACTGACTGCTTCCCTGCAGAGGGGTAAGACCCCACCCTACAAGTGTCCTGCATAAGACACTAAACAATTTGATGGTGAGGTTCCAGTAATGCTGGAGCTTTGGAGAAAGCACATCATCATCATCATCATATCGTGCTGGCAGCACTGATATCCCTGACCCTCTCTCGCCACTCCTCCCTATCGTTCATCGCCCTAGGTAGGTCTTCAGGACAACAACCTGTATCCTCACATAGCTGCTGAATGTACGTTCGTGCTGGTCGTCCTGCTTTTGCACGGCCCTGTGTGGGGATCCATAAGAGTACATCTCTTATGAGTTCATCTCTGCTTCTCCAGCAATGTCCTGCATGTCTGGTTCGCCTAACTTGAATAGTTTTCGTGATAGGGGGCAGGTGGCCGTACAGTTGGTGTCTTGTGGGGTGTTGCTGCCAGGACTTGTTCAGGATTGCACGCAGCATTCTTGTGTAATTGCCATCTAGTTTCTTCTCCAGCCGTTTTGTTAGCGTCCATGTAGTGCATCCATATAGCAGTATCGATGTGACCGCTGCCTGGAAGAAACTGCGTTTCATTTTATCGGTTAGGTCTGATTTCCATATAGTCGATAGCCTATTGATAGCTGTCCATGCTTTCGTTAACCTCGTTTCGATGTCCTTTTCGGTTGATTCGACGCTGCTTCCTAGGTACGTGAATTTGTCTACTAGTTTAAGAGGGGTTCCTTCTAGAGTGGAGATGTCCCCCGTTTGGTTATAGCACATATATTCCGTTTTGTGTGCATTAACATGGAGGCCTATATTTGCTGCTGCTCGTTCCAGGCTATGCAGAAGTGTTTCGGCTTGGTCAGGTGTATTTGCCAGTATCGCTATGTCATCGGCGTAGTCGGCGTCGGTAATTGTTGTTGCGGGATATCTTCTGCTTCTTTTCTTCGTCAGTTCGAAGCCATTCTCTTTGATTTTGTCAATCGATCTTCTAAGTACGTAGTCTAGACAAATGATAAAGAGATACGGAGCCAGCGTGTCCCCTTGTAGTACTCCTGCTACAATGTCGAAGTATTCTGTGTCTCCATCTGGTGATCGTACTTTTACTTTAGTGTTTCTATAGAGAATCGTTATTGCCGCTACGGTTTCTTTAGGTATGCCGTACGCTAGTAGGATTTGTTCCATCTTTCCTCTGTGAATGGAGTCGAAAGCCTTGGTAAAGTCGACAAATATTAATGTCGCTTGTAGGTTCTTTGCCCGTACACCTTCAAGGATTCTGCGGATGGTTTGCTCCCAGGTTCGCTCTGGTCCAGAGTGGTAGCACCTGATGGGGTCCTATCTATGGGTCAAATAGAACTAAACCATGGTTTCGAGAGTACTGTTATTTCTGCATTTAAAATGTATATTTATGCTAAACTGAATTGTTCAAAATAGAACTGTTTTGACATCTAAACTGCGTACTTATTCTAAACTAAATTCTCTGAAATAAAACAGTTTCTACATTTAAGTCTGTGTATTGCCCAGTCAGCTGGGGCTGTAGAATACACTGACTGCACCTCTGCAGAGGGGTAACCCCCCCACCAGTGTCCTGGATATGACACTAAACAATCTGATGGTGAGGTTCTAGTGATGCTGGAGCTTTGGGGAATGTGGAGCACCCGTTAATTGCCATCGCTCCCAGAGTGGTAGCACCTGATAGGGTCCTATCGATGGGTTAAAGAGAACTAAACTGTATACTTATGCTAAACTGAATCGTTTGAATTAGAACTGTTTGACTAAACTGAATAGCTTGAAATAGAATTGTTTTTGACATTTAAACTGTATTATCATCATCATCATGTTGTGTCGCCAGCACGGTTCTCCCTGACCCTCTCTCGCCACTCCTCCCTATCGTTCATCGCTTCTGATAGGTCCTCAGGGCTACATCCCATATCCTCACATAGCTGCTGTATGTAGGTTCGAGCTGGTCATCCTGCTTTTGCTCGGTCATATGAGGGCGTCCATAGGAGAACATCACTTATGAGCTCGTCCCTGCTTCTCCATCAGTGTCCTGCATGTCTGGTTTGTCTAACTTGGATAGTTTTCATGATGGGTGGTATGTGGCCGTACAGTTGGTGCTTTGTGGGGTGTTGCCTCCTGGACTTGTTCAAAATTGTTTGCAGCATTCTTGTGTATTTGCCGTCTAGCTTTTTCTCCATACGTTTAGTTAGCGTCCATGTAGTGCATCCATATAACAGTATCAACACGACCACTGCTTGGCAGAAACTGCATTTCATTTTATCGGTTACGTCTGATTTCCATATGACCAATAGCCTATCGATAGCTGTCCATGCCTTTGTTAGCCATGTGTCAATGTTTTTTTCGATTGATGAGACACTGCTTCCTAGGTAGGTTAACTTGTCTACTAGTTTCAGAGAGCTACCGCCTAGTGTGGAAATGTTGCCTGTTTGATTGAAGCACATATATTCCGTTTTGTGTGCATTGACATGGAGGCCTATGCCTGTGGTGGCTCATTCCAGACTATGCAGTAGTGTTTCGGCTTGGGTGGGTGTATTTGCCAGAATTACTATGACATCGGCATAGTTGGCATCGGTAATTGTTTTTGCGGAGTACCATCTGCTTCTTTTCTTTGTCAGCTCGATGCCGTTTTCTTTGATTTTATCAATCGATGTTCTAAGCATGTAGTCTAGACAGATGATAAAGAGGTATGGGGCTAGTGTGTCCCATTGCAGTACTCCTGCTACAATGTCAAAGTAGTCTGTGTCTCCATCCGGTGAACGTACTTTCACTTTGGTGTTTCTATAGAAACTCATTATTGCTGTGACAGTCTCTTGTGATATGCAGTATACTAGTAGTATTTGTTCCATCTTCCCTCTGTGAATGAAATCATAGGTCTAGGTAAAGTCGACAAATAGTATTGTCGTCTGTAGGTTTTTTGCCAGTACGCCTTCAAGGATTCTATGGGTAGTCAATATTTGTGAGGTTGTGGATCTATTTCTTCGGAAGCCATTTTGGTTTTTCTTAAAAATGTTGTTAATTTTGGGTTCTATGTGGTTTAGTAGTAGGGCATTGTATATTTTGGCTGCTATGGATGTAAGTGTTATACCTCAGTAGTTCTTGGCTAATCCAAGGTCACCCTTTTTAGGGAAAGAGGGAATTTCATCAAGCCTAGTGGCTTTCTTATTTTTAATTTTTTTAAGTACTGAGTCAAGTTCTTCTAGAGTGAACGGTCCTAGTTTAATGTCTAATTGCTTACAAATAATTCTGGTGATTGGTTCATGTGTAACTTTTGGTGGATTTCCTAGTAGATTCTCGAAATACTGTTTCCACAGTTTTATTCTTTCTTGTTGGCTTGTAGCTTTGGCTGTGGTCTTCCTTCTGCTCATTTCGTTTATCGTTTGTGACGCTATCCTAGATTGCCCATCTTTCACTGAGTCTCTAATCTTATCTATCTGATTTTGTATGTATTCTGTCTGTTCTTTTAGGTATATGCTTGCTAATTCATTTTGTGCCTTTTTTAGTTTCAGGGCATTTGTGTTAGTTGGGTTCTCCCTATTGCATTTGGAGGCAGTTTTCACATCTGCACGTTTTTCTCTAACCGCTAATGTCTCCCATGGACTCTAGATTTAGTTCTAAGTTTTGTTGATAACCATTTTGCTGCTGCCTCGAGGTGTACATTGACGAAATTCTCATATTCGTCATTCGGAGTACTTATTTCCATCTTCTCCTGTAGTGCATTGAAGTTGTTTCTCAATGCTAAGACATATTTATCTCTAATATCCCTGTTGTTAAGAAGGGCCCAGTCATATTTTTGGAACATGAAATTCTATTTTAGTAAAAAGTTAGAATTATAACTCGTGTCAGTGCCAAGTTCAAAAGACAGGGGACAAAGGAAGATAGGAGAAAAAAAAAGGCAAGGCAGGAAATAACAATTAATTCCCTCCCCGTCCGTCAAAAATTAGAGGGACCACATGTATATAAATAGTCACATGGTCTTCCACTGAGAGGAGAGAAATAAGGAATTTCTACTATCCCTCCGTGTTTGAATTAGCAGACCGCCAAAGATTGACCGTTAAAAGAGGAAAAAGAAATGTAGGTCAATTTCGGCCGGCCGTTGAAGGAAGAAAAGAATGTGGGTCAAGCTATCTGCACCCAGTAACCTCGCCCGGGTGAAAGAGATAGTAGTCCTAATGAACCGCCAGGGTAAGGAAGAAAAAGGCTAAATGATTGGCCAGAATCCTAAAGCAGAAGTAGCTCCCTTTTTTCATCAGCGGAAATAGGGATAAAGAATATCAGTTTAGTGGACAGGGGTCGCCGTGAGAGGATGCGGGATCTGATGCCAAACTCCGGGTGAAGAAGAGAAATAGAGCTCTGGACAAGAATAGCAGACGCCTCAAGCCGAGCTCCATAGAATCCCGCTTGCCTGTTAAAGAAAATATTCTCAGAAGGAACCTGTCAAAAAGCCAAGTGAACATTAAGACTTTCCCCCTCTACTCTTGCTAACTACTGCAATTACATATTCTCTCTCTCTCTCTCAATTTAAAGAAAGACGAAAGAAGAGAAGAAAAAAGGAAGAAAGACATTTATATTTATGTATTATCAGCTGATAATATAGCTGACACGGTGAATATGTGTGTCCGCGTATATATAAAAAACCTTGTCATATTTTAATGTCCCATGTGTTGAAATTTATTCATTGTGTTGTCTGCCTGTCAAGTTGTCTATTTCATGTTTGTTTTCAGCTTCGTTCGCCTCATGTTATTCTCCCCTAAATTGTCCTATTCTTTCCTTTAAAAATATTATACGGGAAACCGGAATTGTTGACTACTATAGTTAATATTATTATATCAAAACCTAGAGGCTCATATCTTCCATTATCCTAGGGGTAGGAAGAGCTAGTGGCCTGGTGGGTGTGTGTTAATGTGAAATTTGGAAACTCCTTGCCAGCGGCGGTCAGTTTGGCACCAAATTAACCCCAACATAATCTGCCAGTTTCCCCACGCCCAAAAAGGGAATTTTAACTGGAACTTATTTTTTGAGGGATCGAGTGCCAGGCTGCCCCGTCTTCACACGTGCGAAAAAGAAATTCCCGTCTTGGGATTTTAATAATTTTGCCGTCACAAAATGCTCATAAAATTAGTAAAATTATACAAGAGAGGCCTTTTGTAAACAACATCTAAATGAAGAACACATCCATTTTGAAAAGAAGTCCAAAATGGTTAGTAACTTTGTTCAATACTAAACTCACATTTAAAAAAATGCACGTATGATTTTTATTCAATTTTCTCATTTTAAAAGTCAGCCGTGTATACTATTATGTGTCTTAAATGAAAGAACAACGTACTGTTAGCCCGAATTAAAATATGGAACTCGACTGAAAAGATTTACTTTTGGAACGTGAAATTCTATTTTAGTAAAAAGTTAGAATTATAACTCGTGTTAGTGCCAAGTTCAAAAGACAGAGGGCGAAGGAAGAAAGGCAAGGTAGGAACTAAAATAGAATGTGAAGAGAAAAAGAAGAAGGGGAAAAAAACTCCTTTTTAATAAATTAGTCTTGGACTTTAACTAAATTAAAACTTAATGGAAAAGAAGAAAGGATTTTTTTTTTTTTGTACGAACGCCATGGGAAGCAGCATGGTGGACATAAAGGCAAGTGGATAAAACCTCTGACGACCTAACATATTGCCTAACTTGGTCCTGGACATATAAATCTCACGGTTCAACGGTCAGGATAGTTCGATCAGGGAACTACTGCTGCTCATCTATAAGTTTGGCTTTTATGGATGAGAATAAAAACAGCCATCGAAAGATAACCATGACCCACACTCAAACCACAAAAAAGGGGTGCGTCCTGCTGAGTTTGGAGCCCTCGAAAAATCAGCAACAGAGCTCAAACAACAAAAATTATTAAAATGCAAACAAACAATACAAATGGCAACATTCAACATTAGAACCTTAAATAGAATACAACAACTACCGGAGCTGACTGCATCAGCCGTAGAACATAACATAGACATAATATGCATTCAAGAACACAGATAAACACATAGCAAGGATATTAAATATCACAATACTGGCAATGGATGGACGCTAGCCACTGTACCAGCAAGGGAAAATTTTGTCAATGCCACGGTAGGAGGTGTAGGAATACTCAATACAAACTTTTAAAAAAGGGAGGGAAAATTATGGACCTACACGTACGCAAACAACACAAAAGCACAAATAGACTATGTCTTTATAAACAAGAATGGAAAAAGAGCGCAATAAATTGCGAGGCATACTCCTCTTTCGAGGGTGTGTCCACCGACCACCGAATTGTCATGGCAAAAATACGACTGAGCCTACGAAGAAACGCCACACGAACAGCGACTACCAAACACTTTAAACTGTATACTCATGCTAAACTGAATTGTTTGAAATAGAACTGATTATTTGTATAAAATTGGATTTGGCATTAAATAACCTACAAAGGTTTATATGCCATAAAACCCAAACAACCAAACCTACACTAATTCAACTGTGACTACATGACCTTTCTTTATTTTCCCTTGAATGTCTAATATGCTACCATCTTAACTTACATACCCAAATAGTATTAGTTATAATATTCTTTAAATTTCTGAAATGAAGCATTGTCAATTATTAATTTTTGACTTGTATTTCATCATAATTAAATTCTTTTTGCTGTTGAGTTTATTTTTTATGTTCATAATTGAATACAAACTACTGACAACACAATCAACTGCATTTAATTTTCATTTTGCTAACAACAAACAGAAAGAAAATCTTTGGTTTTTGTTGCCAAACAAATTATATTTTCAATTCTCCAAAAGGACATCCAAAAAAATACAACTGTCTTCAAAGTTCAAACACATGTTTTGGTATTATACGAAATTATTCATTTTCAACTATTTTTTCTCCATCTTATTACCTTTTATCATAATGTCCCTTCAAATTCCAGCTAGTTCGCCATGAAAATAAGCAGATAAATGCAGAATAAAGAAGATACATAAAGAAATTTGAACTAACATTTTATATAGATTATAAAAGATTAAGCAAAAAGAATGTATGAGTGCAAATGTGAGCTCTGTTTAACTCTCTCTCGGATTTAATTCATATAGTCTATGTATGATAAGCTACTGGAATTTAGAATGTCAGTTGAAATATAGTCAAAAGTTTATTTTGATTTCTTGATGCTTAATGTGATGGTCATAGAGCATTAAATCTATTATACTATGATAAAAAGAAATAATAAAACAATGAAAAAATGCAACATGTTATTGATTTCACATTCATAAATAAAATATCAACTTGATTTGGTGGATAAAACTTGGATCTCCCAAATTTTAAAAGTGCGGGGGAGGGGGATCATAGGTCAATTTTGTTAATTTAATGGATAAATGAAATTAAGATAAAAGACAAAATTTTTTTATGAATGCAGTTCTTCTCAAACAAAGACCCACATTTTAACAATAAGTAAAGACACACTCAGATTTTTAAGATAGATAAAAAATAAAAGGACCCTCTTAAAATATTGAGGCTTACTTTTGTTTCTGATTATTGTTATTAACTGAATAAAATCTGGAGACAACCGAAATATTTCAAATAAGATTTTCAGTTTGTTACAAGCAAGCAGGAAGAAAATTCACAGCTAAACATCATTTTGCTCTTTCATCAATTTCATTGTGATCATTATATCTTTCTTCTAACATCATCCGTATAGCTCTCTATGAAGCCTAAATTCATAAGGTGTAAAAACACTGAGCAACAAGTATATGATTCTTGAAAATCCATATGCAAGGTCTTAATTAGAACAAAAAATAAATACTTCTATAATTGAGGGCTTTTTCAATCACAAGTGTCAGAAATTCAATAAAAACAATTTCAAGATAACATTACCTCGGTATGTCATTCTTGAATGAAACTAAAGAAGGTTCTTTAATGTTAGAGAACCAGTCTGGACTGTTTCCAAAATACTTTTGATTTTTTTTCCTTAAACTTTTGATAGTAGGATGTAACCTGTCACTTAGCATATTTTATTTTTGAATATACCAAAAACATGGAAAAATCCAAGTAAACATACTCTAAGAATAAAATAAGAGTAAAAATATGATAAGCTTCCAAATTCAGATGTAAATGTAATAACTAATAAAAATGTAAAAATTACAAGTCAGGTATAAAAAAAAATGAGATGTGTATAAAAGTAAAGAGAGGTGTATAAAGATGTAGGCAGATGGAATAAGACAAAGATAGGCTCAAAGAATGAGACTGAGGTTGCTGCAGAGACAGATAAATACGACAGAGAATAGCAATGGGCTGATACAAGAATAAACTGAGATAAACAGTTATTCACACTGCTTCGATAGGCAGATTTTAAAAATAGATCAATGCATACAAAAAAATATATAGATGAATGTATAGCATCAATCAACTGTTTCATCAGCATTCAATTTTTTTTTAAACTTACATTTTAATCATAGCTTGTTATAGTATCCAACACACACCCTGGGCAAGAATGGATTAGCCCAAAATTTTTTATTTAACTAACTTCTTGTTCTATTATTTTTGCAGCTATATTCTGTTTTGTTGAATAAAGCTTAGTACATTTACAATTGTTCTGAATTCTTTTTTATTCTACAATTTATTCAACAAAACAAAAGCATGGAAGCCAAAATGTTTAGATGTAGAACCCAGTTCTCTGATAGCTTCCAGAGATTACTGCCAATAGCAAACTATCCTACTGAATTATGTAGAATATTTCCATGACAAAATACCAAACAAATACAGGGCCCTCCTGAGTTGTATAAGTTCCAGAGTATTCGAATATATCAAAAGATATACAGACTTCAAAGTTGCCATAGAAAAACATGATGCCCAACAGAAACCAGGAGATCACTGGACAAATTTTTAGAGAAGTAGAAAAATTGAAGAAAAACTGCAATTTCAGAAACCATACTGCTGAGGAATGCGGTAACAAAGCTATGCACGATGCCTTCATCTCTGGCTTGAGCTCACATTTCATATGACAATGACTATTAGAAAATAAAACCTTCGACTTACAAACAACGTACACTCAAGCTTCTGCTCTGGATTTAGCACAACAAAATAACAAGTTGTATACTACTCTGGAAGCCCAATTGGCAACATTAGTCAACCTGGAGCCTCCAAAAGTAATTTATGAACCCTCAGAAGAACAAGCTATAGCCAAAGCTCACCAAGCGAAACGTAAATGCTTCTTTTGTGGATTCCTTTATCATTCATAGTATTGCTGTCCCGCTCGTGGGGCTACTTGTAAAAAATACTCAAAGAAAGGACATTATGTTTGCGCAAATCAGTCCAAGCTTTTGTTGGCAACTACAACAGATCCTCATGTACTGACCATGTGTACTAATGTACCACGAGAACTCCACTCCTCCACAACATCTGTAATAATTAACAAAATTCAACTGAATGCTCTACTTGTTTCCTATAGTACTGAGAGCTATATCAGCGACAGAGTAGCATGAGAATTAAAGTCGGAAATGCATCCCTCTAATAAAAGTATTATCTTAGCTCAAAAAACTTTGAGCACAACCTCAAGAGGCTACGTAGTTGTAAATTTACTTCTTTGCCTTAATGGCCAGTCATATGTTGCTACCCATATTGGTGTCTTGAAGAACTTATGTTCTGATGTGATACTCGGCCAGGATTTTCTATGCCAGCATCAGAAGATAACATTTAAATACAGCAGCCATTACCTGAAATAACTGTGGACAATAATATTCATCAATTTTGTGCATTAAACGCAGTGGAGATGGAAGAGCCTTCCTTATTTCCTAATATATTACCAAGTCGTAAACTTATTGCTGTAAAATCGAGGAGGATCAATCTTTCAGAAATAAAAAAATTCAGAAATTGCTTTCCAAAGGTACAATTGAAGAAAGCGTCTCCCCTTGGTGAGCTCAACTAGTAGTGGTAAAGGACCCAACCAACCGCAAAAAAAAAAAAAAGAAAGAAAGTGCATAGATTACTCTCAAACAATAAACCTATACATAGAATTGGATGCCTATCCCCTTCTAAAAATCAATAAAATGATCAACAACCTTGCTAAATATAAGGTTTTTTCTTCATTTGATCTCAAAAGCACCTACCACCAGGCATCTCTAAAAGTATCTGATAGAAAATACACAGCTTTTGAGGCAAATGGTCATTTGTTTTAGTTCTGTAGGATTCCGTTTGTGGTCAAAAACAGAGATGTTCCATTCCAGAGAGCCATAAACAGAATAATCGAGAAAGAAAATTTATGTGGTGCTTTTCCCTATATAGATGACATTACTATTACAGGACATACACAGTCAGAACATAACCAAAATGTAAAAAAATTCTTAGAAGCTATCGCAAAGGCAGATATTAACCTCAACAAACAAAGTCCGCAACTTCAGTTCAGTCAATTAATATTTTAGGATACCACATCAGCAGTGGAATTATTAAGCCTGACCCAGAAAGATTACACCCCGTAAAGGAACTACCTACTCCAGAAAACTTGAAATCCATGAAAAGTATGTTTGTGTATTACAATAAATGGATACATAACTTTTCCGACAAGACTTGATCACAAGTAGAAAACACAAAATTCCCACTTGAAACAAAAACACTTAAAGCAATTAAACAAATAAAACAGGAACTCAAGGTCGCTGCACTAAAACTAATTGACAAAAATTTACTATCTGAGGTGAAATATGAGGGGTCACGACAAGTAAAACTACACCCTATCACCCAACCAGCAACGCACAAGTTGAACGATTTAATGGCACTATATGGAAGATGATTCAGTGATCCATTAGATCACAAAACTTAACTGAAAAATACTGGGAGTTGGTACTCTCAGAAGTGCTACACTCTGATAGATCATTGCTGTGTACGTCTACAAATACCACCACGCATGAACGTTTCTTTTCATTCTCCCGCCGTTGATCACATGGTATTTCTCTCCCATCTTGGTTGATGTCACCAGTCCCGAGCTATTAAAAAGAATCGTAAGAAATAACAAAACCAACCCTTATGTGGATCAGGTTGAACTTCTAAATAGTAATCAGACTTATGCCAACATAAAATATCCAAGTGGAACAGAGTCCACCATATCTGTTCGTGATTTGGCCCCCTGTTCAGAAACAGAGTTACCACCAGAGTCTTTCACGATGGAACTTAGTAAGAGTCCCCCAGTTGTCCTCTATACAGGAGGAGGACACAAAGTCCAATGAAGATGTCACGGGAGTTCAACAGCTAAGGAGATCTGAACAAACAAGAAAACCCCCAGATTGTTATGCATGGTAATACAAGTAAAAAAAAATTTAAAAAAAAAAAAAAATTGAACTCTCATGGATAAAAAAAATTATGGACGGTAATTTTTCTAAGAGAGAAGAATGTAGTAGTATCCTACACACTCCCTGAGCAAGAATGGACTGGCCCCCAATTTTTTATTTAGCCAATTTCTTGTTCTATAATTTTTGCAGCTATACACTGTTTTGTTGAATAAAGCTTAGTACATTTACAGTTGATCTGAGTTCTGTTTTATTCTACAACACAGCTTATAGCAACAAAGATTCTTAACTGTTCAAAGCTACAACAAAAAAAGAACATTCAATAAAAAAAAAACACATTTTTTAATGAAGAAAAAATAAAGTTACCTGAGGTGAATCTTTTGTGCCAATTCCACTAGCACCAGCACTCCATGAAGAAACAGAACTGAAAAAAAGAAAAAAATCATGTTTTTAATTTTATTACCCAAATACTGAATCATGATAATAGTAAAATTTCTCTGATAGCATGAATAAACAAACAACAAAAGAACCAAACAATAAGATAGACAAAGGCAAAGAAATTCCCCAAAAAATCATTTATCATCAAAAAATGGAAGTTTTAAGATTTTAACTTTATATACATTTTATGTCAGTTTCACTCTTCCATACAAAACCGGACAGAATTCCTATAAATAATAAACTTTTAAATAAAAAGGTAGTTTTACATTATCACATCTAATATAAATTTGGCCTTGATTATAGCTAAATGAAATAAATTGCCTTTATAATTTCAAATTACATTTACTGTAATTGTTATTAAATGATTTTTTTTTTAAATCAAGCATCCTCCTATATTTCAGATATCACACACATAATCTTCAAATTGCATTTTATTTTTGACACAATGTTTCAGCCAATATATTCTTTTGTTTTCCTGAGTTGTGAATTGCATCCAGATATTTCAAAATAACTAAGTATATTTTTATAGCCTTAAGCAACTTCTGAAGACTACTGTTTGCAACATTTACTTGAGGAAGGTTGAAAAAATTATCAGTCAAAGCACAGTAGTAAAAACAACAAAAAAGATGGAAATAAGTGTGTGAAAAATAAGTGGAATAATGAAAATGACTCCTCTCAGAACTTCAGAAATCAATGTTTCAAGTCAAATAAAATTAAAAAACACAAACTCGATTTCTAATATTGAATAATATTCTAACTTGTCATTTTGTGTTGATTAATATTTGCACAGTACACCAAAAATTTTCTTACAGTCTTGGTTTTGTTTTCATATCAGATTATCTATTTTGCCAAACAAAATGGAAGTTAAATAATATTAATGCCTCAATTACTTCTGTGGACCATATTTAAAGAAAAAGCATTCTTATATAAAAATATAGAAGGAAAAACATCATTAATTTAATTCATAGTCTCCATAAGTAATTATTGAATTGATTCTTTGGTTCATCAAGCTTTTAGTATCAGTTTAGAAGCTGACATTACTACATTTTTTAATATTTGCAAAGAAAAATGTTAAACCAGTATAAAAGCCTTTCGAATTTTTTCTTGCCATCATAAATTCTTCTAATATAAAAATCCTTCTTATAACTATTTGTTGAGTATATCACTCAACAACAATAACAAATAGAAATTTAAAATAATGTTTGGCTAATTTGTAGTACGATTGTTATCAAGTCTGTGAAGGTCTTGATATAGCATACATATAATAGTTCAATTCTGTCAGTAATGCTTGCTTTAATCCCTGATACTGACAATCCAGTTTTTATTTTCAATGCATAATATACAGATTTCAGGCAAAAACAAATTTTCATTAAAAAAACTTTCAAAGTGGATTATTGAATCATTAAATTTATTTTTCCTCCAGCAAGAAATGTTTCACTTGCTAGAGTGGAAAATGACAAAAGTTAAATAAGAAAATGATGAAGTACCTATAAAGAGATTGGGTCGCAATAAGAAATACCAAAATTTTGCTTAGGTATACAAGGCTTCAAATACTGCCAGCTCTAAAATAAAGCCATAATTAGTTTCATTTTCCCCACTATTGTGTCACTCATTATATAATCCTTAAAGCAAATAAAAAGTTTGGCTATATTTATTCAATATATCCTACTAATGATATTTCAGTTTACATAAATAGCTAATGAATATATAATTGATAACTACTGATATTAATCTCTTCTCTAAAACAGAACTTATGAAACTTCACATCAAAACATAAATACAGCAAATTATTTTCATTTTTGATGATTATGAGCTTCTTTCTTTTTTTTCTTTCTTTATAGAGGAACAATTTCTTTAGTTTGATATTGATTTTGTCTCAATTGTGTGTGTAGTTATATATACCATAAAAACAACTGAGAAAGATGATTGCATCACCTTTTGACTTTCAAATTAGCTTTTTTTTTTTCAATTAGATACCAGTTTTCTTTTTTAGATTTAGAAAAATAAGTATCACTTATAGACATTACAGCTGATCAATATTTCGTATACAGATATTTTCATTTAGAAACTGTCTGACAACACCCCACACTCAAATATATACCAGTAGAAGAACCCAAGAGAATGTATATGTTTATATATGAAAAAACAAAAAAAATATCAAATACATTATTGAAATGAATTCATAATATATGTCAAAAATCTGAAAATTCTGATTGTTAACCCAATGAAGAATAAGTTTGATATATAAAATTAGCAGAAATACTATTGAGATATTGATAAAAAAAATGGTGTGTGTGTGTGTATATATATATATATATATATATATATATTACACACACATTTTCATATGTGATAAATTAATGCTACTGCAAAATACCAATAGTACCCATCCCTGATAAAATCTGTATCAGATGATGACCTTGGTGTCAGGGATGATTTCCCGGCTGAAATATCATTATTACTAACCCAGAATGTTAGGTGTCTAAAATTTCTGAGACAAAGCTTGAAGATTTTTATCAGCAAGAGTTTTTGGACTATTGTCTTTGTAATTGTTTTTTTCACAAGGTTTCGGCCGCTGTATCCTCCAGCCTTCCTCAGGTGTCCCCTGTTTAACTGGGCATAGAAATGATTCAACCTGAGAAATTATTTTAAAAGTTTGACTGTTGATCAAACAAGGTGTTCAAGAACTATGAAGATATTTTGCAAATAATGACATTATTGTTTTTCATGCTTATCCAAGAAGCATTACAAGAAGCTTAATGAGATGATCTTTATCAGTAAGAGTTTTTGGACAACTGTCTTCATCTTTATTGTTATTTATTTTCTTTTTTTTTTAAATCTAACTTTTTTAATTATCGGTTCCCATATTGTATTCATCTCTATACTTGGTCAACTCAGCAAGTCATTGCAGCCCATCATATGTGCTGATTCCTCAAGGTGTCTAATCCGCCAATGTTCAGCTCTATCAATTATTTTAACTTCATCCCATAAGGGCAGATGGTTTCCCTTTTCCTTCCATATATGGTCCGACATAAGAAAAATATTGAAATAATTGAAAAAAAAAACCTAACCCTACCTTTTACAAACAATTTCCATATCTAACCCTTTCACTATTATATACATATATATATATTTCAGATATAGACTATGTTTTGAGTATGATGATTTCAGGTTTAAAATGAAATTCAACAGGGACACTGGTACTCCAGTGGAAGTAAAAGGGTTAAAGAAAAAGAGTATTTTCCTATATCTCTTGTTATTCAAAGAGAGGAGAAAAAAGTTATTCAAAAAGGTCTCATATGTTCTAACCAAATTTTCAATGGTGTAAATAGAAATTCTGCATTAAATTTTATTACAAAAGCCTTTAACTTGCCAGTTATCTGCTATTATCAATAAAATGAAAATACATCTTTTTTTCCAGTGGAGGAGAAACATACTGCATATTTATAGTGCTGTCAAAAAGACTGAGTGAGATAAATAATAAGACAGCATTAACAGCATTTCAAAATGAAAAATATAACTGATTTTCTTGCTAAACGTTATTAAAACATTTATAATAAGAAAAGAAATTAATTTTTTACTAATAATCATAACAGTGTTTAACAAAGTGTGAATACATTTTGGTAGACAGGTTTTGCAATTCTTTATCATTGATGATGATTATTAATAGAACTGTCATTGTTTCTTTTTTTTTTTTTTTTCTTACTTTTTCAAAAGATGGAATTCTGCATTTAGCAAACCAATCAATCTTGTCTTATCTAATAATCAATATTTTATTTTTCCAAACCAGTTCAAGTAAATTTTAGCTTTGTCAACATTGTTTTCAGTAAAAGCATTTATAATATTTTTTCTAAGACAAATGACAAATGAAATCTTCTGGTTAAGAAAAGCAAATGACAAGAACAAGTTAAAATGAAAGTTGATGCATTCAAATTTTAAGGAACAAACTTCAATATTGGAGTTTTGATTAAAAAATAAATATTCGGAATCTTGATGAGAAAATCTTAGATCTTTAAAATGAAAAAAAAATTGTTTAAATTGCTTATATGAAATCTGTTATGTTTATTCAATTAACAATGTGAAAAGAAAAATGTACAGGATAAGAATTTGTTTATTTTTTCTGATCTTTTCAAAGTAAAAGAATTATCTTAAAAGATTTTGTTTTTATCAGTTCCATTGTTTTTGTGTTAGAATTCTATATTGATTGTTACTTTAGTAATAAAATAATTATTTTGTTCTTGTATTTCCTTTAATAATCAAAATTTATTTCTATTTTTTCAGCTGATAAGAAGGAAAAAAACTGTAAATGGAAAGAAAGGTTTTTAAGGGAAAATGATAACAAAATAAAAACTGACAAAAATTTGTAAAATATAAACAATAGTAATTATACAGCAGATGTATTTATAGATACAAGATGAAATATTGCTTCTTGTCATAGACTATTTTAACACAAAGCATATATAACTTGATTTAATCTAGGATAATTTGATCAGATTTAGTTTGAAGGGAAATATTGTAAGGTCATTTAATTTTTTTATAATCCTTAATGCTAATGATAAAAAAAGAACTTAGCTTAATTTGCATTTATAAAAATGTCTTACATTTTTTTTGTCTAATTTACTGCAAAACTTTAATCACAATTCCTTGAATTAATCCCTCACTCACCAAAATAATACAAAATATAAAAATATGACTTTTTTTTTTTTCATCTACTCTCTACTCCAACTACAGTGGCATAGCATTAACAAGACTTTTATTAAGATAATTAGAATTAAGCTTCATGTTTTTCCTAAGATTAACAAAAATGTCAAGTATAAACAGTTAAGGCGAGATTTTGAATTCTGTTCACCAATGTTTTTTTAGCATGATGTAGAGTTCATAGGAGCCATTTAAAAATCAAATGACTAGAAATAACGATAACAATTAAAATCTCCAAACAGCAACCAGTTCAAATTCACAGCAGCTTGTGCTACTTATTATATGAAAAAGTTTTTCATTCAAATAAAAGTCTCATTTTACAATATATAACAAGCAAAAATTGTTTTTGGTTTTTAAATTTGATAAAAAAGAAATTAGAAAGCCTGTTTTGTTTTTAGCAGAAACTATTTAAGTTTATATCTTCTCATTCATTATCTTTGCTTGAGATTTTTTTAACAGGGTCAAAATATATCTGACAAAATGAAAAAAAAATAATTAAATTTTGAAAATCAGATTGACATCTTTTTTTTTCTGACATCATCAAAATACAAATGATTTTATTAACAAAAATGAATTTACAGTAAAACTAAGAAAAACAATTTATGCAAAGCATCTTAATGTTTAATTTCAAAATTTATTTGCTATTATATGGAAAGATATATTTTAGTTAATTATATTTTTTTATCCTTTATATCTTTTTAGTATTTTGGTGAAGAATTGGAATAGAGTGCAAAAACTCGGGAAATAAATTAACAAGGAGAACTTAAAGTATTTTTATTCATATAATCTATTACAAAGATATAAAAGAAACAGATTTTTTTCATTGGAAAAATTATTTCAACCTTGAAAATTCAACTGATAGAGAATCTCTCAACACCTAAGACATTGACATTTTTAAAATCTACAGAAATTCATTTATTAAAATCATATTCATGGAAACAGTAAACTACTGATTAACCACAAATAAATTTACAATTTTTTTTAAAAGATAATTCTATAGAGAATCAAAATGAGTTAAATTTATTCAGAAATAAAAAAAAAAGCACAGGGTTTGAATTTTATGCCTTAAAACAAAAAAAATCAAAAAATACAAAATAAAACAAAAAAAAATGCTTTGTTCATTTTAGTTTTATTTGTTTGGTTATATTGTAAGCTTACAATGTGTAAATAGAAAAAATATTCACACTTAAGATTTTAATAAAATATCTTTAAAAGATTCACTGAATTTTATGAAAATTTAAATATTTCAAAATTCTTGTTTTAATCTAACTTGATTAAATAAGTATTTTTTGTTTGCTTTAAAAAAATTGAATATTCATCAATGATCATTATCTACAATAATTTTAATCGATTTATTTTAACAAGAATCCTTAAATCTAATTATACTATTTTAAATATTCATCTCGGAGTCAATATCCTTTTAGGAATCCATATGTAAGATATGAAGAGTATATATCTTTTGCTGTCATCACTACCAATAAAATGTCCAACAGAATAACTTCTTTTTATACACACACACACACATGCACATATTTATTTTTACTCACCTACTCTCTGCCCGATCACTAGCATCAACAGGTTTGAATAATTCATCAACACCTGTAGAAAATAAACATTTGAATACATCAAAAGAGCCTTGACTCACAAAGGACACAATATACATTTCATAATAACAAACCAAACATTTTAATTTTACCATCAATTATTATTACTGGCTACTTATATATCTGATTCACAGTTAACATGAAACAGAAAAGAGGAGGGGGGGATAAAAAAAAAAAAAGCAACAAGAAAAATATCATGTAAATTTTCTAAAAAAAGATGTCTGAATCAGTTTCAATAACACTATAAAATCATTTTTTCAAGAATAAAAATAAATGATAATTTTTTTCCTCTCAGTAAATAAGAAATCATAACATAAGGGAAAACACACACACACACACACTGATAGATATATCAATAATTCCAAAGTCTAATAACAAAAAAAGCATTCATTTTATACAATATTCATTTTTTGATATAATTGCCTTCTTGGTCGATCCAATTGAGCCAATGCTTCTCGATTAATTCCACAGAAAAAAAAACATTATACAGTGAAAATTTTAGATCTAAATTCAAAGGATAACAGTATCAAATCATAAACTTATTGATCCAACCTAATATATTGTTATTTCACTCCTAGCGAGTTCTTTACACCAACACTATCTGGTGGTCTTTCACAGAAGTCTAAGTCACAGCAAGTCTCCTCAGGTCTCCAAGACTCTTCTCAGTATTCTAGCTAATCTTAACAATGCTGTAGTTTGGATAGTTTCAATTCATCCTTCAATTTTTAACTCTTCCTGTCCACTTTTAAAGCCTTTGGGGATCATTCCAAGTGTACCAATCACAATTGGCATCACTGTCACCTTCATGTTCCACAGCTTTCTTAGTTATCTACCACTACCTTATTTGATAACCTGTAAGACTACCCTCAATTTACATTTAAATATTTCAGTATTATGTATTGGGGCTAGCCATAAGTATTGACAGCAATGGGGTCAGGGTAAACAAGCCTATTGGGTAAAAAAAGAGAGAGGGCAATGATGACAGCATTGACGGTGAGGATTCAGACTTTGCTGTCTCGGCTGACCACAGAGTAAAATTGAAAGAAAGTGAAAATGAAGAAAAATACCACAACCTTGCTAGGGAATTGAAGAAACTGGAACATGAAAGTGACAGTTATACCAATTGTAATTGGTGCTCTTGGTACAGTCACCAAAGAGTTAATAAAGGGACTGACGGACTTGGAAATAATAGGACGAGTGGAGACCATCCAAACTACTACATTATTGAGATTGGCCAGAATACTGAGAAGAGACTTGAGGAGACTTACTATCACTCAAACTCCAGTAAAAACCATCAGTTAACACTGATGTGAAAAACTCAAAGAGTAAATAATAAATAATAATCACAACAATATAGATAATTTGCTCTTCCAACACTTTAGTAGTGCATCCTCAGAGTCCCTCTTATTGCCTCTTACATAACTTCTCACTCCAACTCCCTATTCAGCTCATGCCAACTTACTGATCTCAAACACCAGAGAAACAAATTGCCCATCTCACACTGAACCTTTTCCACACTTATATTCACATCCAAACAAGCTCAAAATTTACATATCAACATCAGTCCCGCAAAAATCTACAAGACCATAATCTATATATTTTTATGTTGACAGTGACCATGTTTTTTTTTCAAAGATACTCTGGATATGAAGCATGTGTGTTGCTGTTTCAACCTCGGAGGTAAGACAACTCTTTCCCTCCAAATAATAAGAACAGCGGACACCATCAAACATGTGGACATGAAAGAAAAAATAAGAGCACCTCAGATATACGAGAAAACTTCTCGAAACCAAGCCCTCGAACCGGAATCTCATCAAAATGATAAACACCTGATCTGTGCCCCTTCAAAGATACATAGGGCCATTCTTAAAATAGATGAGGAAAGAACTTCAAAAAAATGGACCAGATGACAAGAAAGCTAATGAGAATGCATAAAGTCTTACATTCCAGAGATGACACAAACAGACTTTATGTATGACAAAAGGAGGAAGAGAACTTGCCAGCATTGAAAATAGTGTAGATGCATCAATACAAGGACTCAAAGACTACATTAAAAAGAGCAAAGAAAGACTAATTGCAGTGACCCAACACAGCACAGACAACATAATGATCAATAGAATAAGAACCATTAGGAAACAAATGGGAAGAAAAACAACTGTATGGATATTTCAAGTAAGAAACTGACAAAATCTCACACAAGATGACCTGGAGAGGACTAAGAAAGGGAAACTTTGAGAGAGAAATTGAATCTCTTCTGATAGCAACACAAAAAATACCATAAGGACCAATTATGTTAAAGTGAAAATAGATAAGATGTAACAGAATAGCAAGTGTTGGTTTTGTAGTGATGGAGAGGAAACAAGCTATCACATAAGTAAATTAGCACAGAAAGGGTATAAGACTAAACATGACTGAGTGGGGAAGCTGGTCCACTGGGAATTGTGCAAGAAATTAAAATTTGATTATACTACCAAATGATATAGTCATAAATCAGAATCCATCCCAGAGAATAAGAACACACCAAATTCTCTGAGATTTTAAGACTCAAACAGATCATGTAATGTCAACCACAAAAGTTAAAATCAAAGAAAATAAAAAGAGAAACAAGTACTTGAACTTTGCCAGAGAACTAAAAAATGTTATGGAACATAAAAATGACATTGATACCAATTATAACTGGAGTACTCAGAATGGTTCCCAAAGGTTTGGTAAGGAGGCTGGAAGAGTTAGAAATCGGAGGATGAGCTGAAACCATCCAAAGTACAGAATTGCTAAGATCAGTTAGAATACTGAGAAGAATTCTGGAGACTTGAGGAGACTTGCTAGCACTCAGAATCCAATGAAAGACCATAAGCTAACACTAGTATGAAAAATTCACAAGGAGTAATATAATATAATAAGAAAAAAATAAACAACAATATAAGCATGATATATTTCATTTTGTCCTTCAAGTCTTATCTTGTTTTATTAATTGTAGTTTTTAGCTCAATATTTTAGCCCATGTTCTCAACTACCTTCCTCCAGGGATCAATATGAAACCAAGTCATTGAAAAAAAAAAGTAATGGGTTATCCTTGTTATCAGAAAGTTTTATTATTTGCAAGAGATTTTGATGCTTTGCTTTATGATCTTATTTAACAGCAATAATTTTATAATTAGAAAAGAAATATTAATTGATTCTTAAAATACCAATGACTGCAACATACATCTGAGAAAAACAAGAATGTATCATCCAAAATGTTTTGTGTTATAAACAAAAAAAAAAAATACTGGTTTGAAGAAAAAAGAAAAAGACTGAAAAAATAGTATCATTTTCTTCTTCCTAAATCTTTTCCTGTATCTCTTATAAAAATATCTGCAATTTATTTATTCATCTTTATATACACTTTTGTGTTGCAAAAGTTGAACCAATTAGAAAAGAAAGATATTTCTCTTTGCCATTGAAACATCTAACAATCTTCTTTTAATGTAAGCTTTCACCACAAACAAACCATCTCTACCCACCATTCACCTGTTCTAACAGAAACTGAAGTTAATCAATATATCTGAAATCCTTAGGAATTAAAATCATGTGTGTAACCCCATCTTTTTTTCTAATTCCAATTTTCAAAAGAATTCCATCATAATCGATGCTTGATTAATTTATGTGAAATCTAACCGCAGATCAATGATCCACGAGGGTCAGAATCAATTGCACGAAGAGTGTACCATGGTTTATTTATACCAATTGTCTTAAATAGTTACCATGGTTACCACACATTCATAAACAACTGTCCAAATCAATTTTTGTTTTAAAATATGAAACAAAGATTCCTTTTTGAAAGTTCAATACATTTCAAATGCATACAAAAAAAGGAGGAAAATGTTGCTGATTCAAGCAGCGTTTAGGATAGATTCTGAAGAAAAAATATTTTTTTAAAACCTCTTGTTGAGTTGCTTCAATCTCATTCATTTTAATTGTGAACGCAGTTTGGATTCTCTTTTTAAAATATTGATTTTCATCCTTGATTAAAAACTGATGAAGCATTAAGAAATGCATTCACATAGAAATATAAAGCCATCTTAGAAGTGAAAATACTGTTAGATCTGGTCTCATAAAAACAAATAAAGAGCAAGAATTATTGAAGTGTTACAGTTGATTGTCATATCACAGGGCTAAAATAGGTTTCTATAATGGAAAGAAGATGTATATAATGACATTAAAAAGGCCTAATAGCTAGGAAATCAATTGCTTCACCAACACTTGAAATAAATTAAGTCTGTTAATAGCAAGTCAAATGTAATTAGGAAAGTATATTTTAAATTATCATTAAGAATAGTAACACTGTCTAAGAGCCAACAAAGAAAGTAAAATAAGTTTCAACAAAGATAGATAGAAAAATAATTTTTAATAACAGCATTCTGTTTATCAGAATATTCCAACAAAAGTTCATAACTTAAAAAAAGAGAGAAAGATCATAATTTCCAATCACACAATTCATACTTAAGGCATTCTTCAAGTTTTTTGGTTTTATTATTGTAGTTTTCTCTCAAGCAGAATTTCTTATTGCATAAGAAATGGTAAGAGTGAGTTTCAACACCTGACTGAAATTAAAAACTTTCTGTGATTAAACATTTACCCAAATCTAACAGAGCAATATATGCTAAATAATTTTTCTATTTCATCTTTCAAATGAAAAATAAAAAATACAGAATTAAATTGAATATTCTTCATGTTGAATTCTCTTAATAATGATAATCCAGCCTAAGCAATTAGTTTTGAAATTGGTCTTGCTGCATTGAAGAAAGTTTCATTTGTTCTTGGAGGTTAAACAATGCAATAGTGACACTAATCATTCAGTTCTCTCTACTGAATAGTCAAAATGTATTTCTTACTACAAATCTATCCACTTGATTGATTTTGAATCTAAACAACAAAGACCAATTTTTCCTAGACATCAATCTCAAACTCATATCCTTAATATACAAAAGGCAATCATATCTAAAACCCTTGTATGGATCAAATATTACAGTATAAAGTATTTTACAGGCCATTACTCTAATGTTTATTTGATGTATACACCTAAAAAATTATCAATGTCTACTCTGTATGTGTGTGTGTGTGTGTGTGTAACTTAATTTCATTTTTCTTTTTTTGTTGTTGTAACAGATTTTACTCGATAGCTTATTTTGTGTACTTATTGAAAGGCTGTCTAAGACTTAACTGTATTAATAATGCTGTGGTTAACTTTTACTTTACATATTATAATAGAAGATACAAGTATTGAGATTCTGACAATTTGGAGATATTATCTTATACTGGTTCTCAAAGACACTGAAGCTGCTTGTAGAATATGGGAAGTAAAAGGAAAAGAAGCAAAACTTGGTTAAAGCATTTTTAATGTTAATAACTTGTCCCATAAAATAAAACCCAGAAATGGATGACCATTAGTTGTTGATTATGATGTTTCCACATAAAATATTCAAAAGGATCCAACCACTAGCAGAACTCAAAAACTTTCTAAAGCGCTAGAAACATCCAAAGATACCACACATAGGGCACATTGGATGAGCTTTAACAAATATAAAACTCTTGACATAATGACATTCCAGTTGATTAATTATCAAAAATACTTTTGATATACTAATATTATCAAATTATTTTGACACTGGTTTCTTTTTTTCTCCTTACTTTTAACAATACCAACTGGTATGTTTTAAATATTTTGTTTATTTTCTTGAATAAAATATTAACAAGTTTAAAAGGCATATATCTTAGATGTACACTTCATACTAAAACATATATCCACCCAGGAAACTACATCAATATTAAAATCAATCTAAGAAATATTTCTGAAAAGTGATCTTATATTGAATGCAATAACAAATAATTTGACATTTACCTTTCTACAATGATTGTAAAAATATCAACAGTTACTAAGAAAACAATGAAGTCAACAAATACAAGCAGAAAAAAAACAGCATCCAAACAATTTTCTATATAAATATTCATCAAGCATTTTTATTGCATCAAATCCACTTTTAACAAGTAGGAAAAAAAAACAGATGCGAATAAGCAACCGAAAGTAAAAAGAAAATGAAGTCTTAATGAGAATGAGTAATAAACCAAACCTTTCTACAAATTAAGCAAGATTAATGAATTCTTCTTATACAATTTCTTGCTGAAGAATTTGTTTAATTGAAAATACTGATATCAAAGTGATATTTATGCAAAGGTAACATTAACTAAAAAAAATTGCACTTAAAACTTTGTGATTTACAGTGATATTTAGTTTGGGGCTCACAACTCTCTCATAATGGTTGATAATAAACCCAAATTTTGCAATCTTTGTCATCTTTCCTTAAACCTCTTATTGATTTTCTAAGTCTAGTTTTGTCTTATAAAATGATCTACTCAATATTTGGCTCTACTGATTATACAGCAATAGTCATGAAAAATGATCTAAAATGTTATAGTTGGTTGGTCAGTTGGTTTGGTTTTATGACATATCAACCATTTTAGGATATTTAATCCAAAATCCATTTTCATACATATATAAGTACAGTTTTCTTTACACTCAGTAAAATGTAAAAACAGTTCTATTTAAAACAATTTAGTTTAACATAAGTACACAGTTCAAAAGTCAAAAACGTTTCTTTGTAAGTTGGTTTAGTTTTATGTCATATCAAAACATTGCGAATTGTTCAATGCCAAATCCTGTTTAGACTTATATATCAAATACACATGGCGTGCAAACATTTTTTTCCAATAACATTCCTGAACAGATCTGAGCTCATTTTTCTTCACAGTTAAATGATTTCAAGCATTTGAGTCTATTTACATTTCCTCATTTATTTGCACACAGTTAAATGATTTCTAGAGTTGCTACACAACAGCAACAATTTAACATCAGTCACTTGTTTGCACACATTTAAATAGATATGTATGATATGTAAAAGATTAGCATTTCAAAAGATGAGCAAGCTCATAAGTTTGCACACAGTTAAATAGTTTCAAGTATTGTAGTTATTTAATACTTCTTCAAGATTAAGGCTAGCAACTACACAGTCTGTATTGCTATCCATACTTTCTATAATATAGGTTCTTCATAGGGGTTTTGTTGATCCCTGAGCATTGCAGTGTTTATTGATTCTTATGGGCGACTTTGTTCTTGAGAGCATTTTGAATGTACTTCCTGGTTTTTCATTTTGGTTTTCATCTGTATTTTCCCACCTTGGCAAATAGAAACTCCTGTTTCTTTTGTTTTCATGGGCTCAAATCTGTCCTTTCTTGGAGCAGTTCTCATTCTTGATCTGAATCTATTTTTTTCCTGTTTTGTACCATGTCCCTGCATGTCAGTGGGGAGTCCCTGTAGTGGGTGGGGTCTGTCACGGCCCAGTGACAGAAGTCACCACTGAAGTTAGGGCTCCTGAGCTCTTCCTGTCTGGCTTTGCCTATCTCTCTTGACTTGTTGCAACAGGTGTTTGGGTCTTTGGAAAGTTTTTCAGTCACTGCTTCTATGACAGTTTTCATCTCCTGTATCTATATTTACCTACCCCTCTGCTAAGGCAGGATATGACACAAGGTCAACTTTTTTTTAAGCAGAGTTCAACAGGTTTGAATTCAGAGTTTTCCTTCTCCTAGACTAGTTGCCTCACCAAGGCTGAAGAACCCAGCCTGTCCTACTATTTACCCATTGCTGGAGGGAGAATAATTGGATTCATACCTTTTCCAAGGGTATTAGTGCTATGTGAAATGCAATCAGTCTCGTCCAGGATTTGAACTCGTGTCACCATGTCCATTTCCTATGACGATAACCATTACACCACAGGCACCTCATCTCCTGTATCAGTGCTCTCATTTTGTTTACAAGCTGGGCAACCACCTCAGGTTTTGTGGTTGCGCTTGTTTCACACATATGACAGCTTTGTTTGATGGATGTTGGGATATGTTTTTTGTCACTTTCGCGTATTTTGTCGTCTCTACCATCCTTCTTGCTTCTGGATAGGTGATATTTTGAGTATGTTTTAGTTTGGTCATCTCTTTTTCTTCCTTCCATACTTCACAATCTCTAGAACCACCGTCATGGTTTCCTTGGCAGTTAACATATTTGTAATCTTTTAGGCAATCGTTATGTATGTCATATTCTCCACTTCCTGGTAGTCATATACATTGGTACTGGTGGTGCCCAAACCTCTGACATTTGTAGTATCTTAAGGGATTTGGGATATAAGGTTCTATATTTATTTATGGTACCCAGTTTTAATTTCTTTAGGAATTTGTGTGTGTTAAAGGTCATTATATATGTATTTGTATCTGTTGTTTCACTGTTTTTTTGTTTTTTTTATTTGTATTCTTCAGATTTCTATGACATTTTAAGTTTGTTTTGATTTAAACTAATGTACATAAGAAAAGTTCATAGCTTTTTACAACTCCTTTACATGTATTCAGGGAATTGTGGGGATAAGTTTTTATTTTTATGTTGCCAAAATGGCATTTTTAAGTTTTTTAACTGCTTTTGGTTTTAAGCTTTTTGATAATATTTTTTCAATATTGAACGGAGACAGTTTACTTTGTGGAATTTCTTCAGCTGATTCCACCACAATGAAAGACGGGAAATAATTTGGTTTTTCTTCTGTCTCACAGTCAGAACTTTCCCAGAGTTTTTTTTTTATTAGCTTGGGTTTTGTTTGTGTTATCCATATAATTAGATGTGAGAGTTTCATTGAACATGCTTCTACCCACTTTGGAGCCCCATGCAGAGATGTGCGTAAGGGAAAACCCATTTGCCTAGCAACATCAGGGCTACACATTCAGTAGACTCATGCTGGTGTTAGACAATTTTATTTTGTCCCTGAGTTTTCTTTCTCAAGATAACTACTTGCCCAGGGACAGAAAGGGCTACAAGTCTTTTCACAGCATGATTGACCTTACAGCCATTGTCCTCATTTGAATTTTTACACAAGTCTAAAAGAGAGCTAACATGATCAGCTGTTTTATCAGATCGGACCTCTATGGCCACCTGTCCAGCCCAGTAAGGGCCAAAGTGGAGTGTTCCGGGTCACAGACTGCTCAGCCACCAGGATCCCATCCTCAAGCATTACGAGTCGCCACCCACGGCCAACAGGTAGTCTTGTTGGAGGGGGTGGGTTATCCCTCTGCAGAGATGGAGCTGGCATATTCTACAGTCCCAGCCAGATCAAAATAATCTGAACAGAAACTTTGAGCAACAAAACTCTTCTTCAAGGGATGATGTGAATAAACAATGAAATATCAATAAAAATCTTCTTCTGGGGATGATGTAAATAAACAATGTATTATCAATAAAAAAAATGTAAAAATCAACCAATTTAAATACATTTTAATAATAAAATAAGTTACTCTTAAAATTTAAAATGTTAAGACACAAAAAAATTGTTGCTTTCAAATCAGGATATTCTTCATATTTTACCTAAAGTGACAATAGACAAGAAAAATATTTTTCTTTAATTCTATTTGGTATTCATTTTTAACATCAAACTTTTTGAAAAATGAATTATTTGAATTGGAAATGTAGTAGCAGCATCAATAATACACAGAAAAAGTTCAATTGTCAACTCTTCTGAATATTACAAGGCTGAGTCAAAAGTTTCACAATATCTTGGTAACATGAGGTCCAATTTAGCAGCTTCAGATGCTTTTGCTGAGGTTGTAAAGATGATGAACCACACCATATGATGCCAAGCTTACCTGATACTCTTCAAATGCTCCACACGAAATTTGCTTCTATTTCTTGAAAGCCATGATTTTCAGCCTACTTGACCCTGCCTGTTTGTTAAGGTTCTTACAACCTGAGTAAAATTTCTTGAACCATCTGCTTACTGTAATAAGATCAACTGCACCTTCATCTTTCACACAGCAAATGTTTTTGGCTTCTTTGACAGCATTATGGTCCATTTTGAATTTATAAAGCTAAAATTTTCAAATTAGACTACATTACACTTTCATCAGGGCAACTTTCAAATTATACATGGAGTGAAATAATGGACATGTCAGCACACCTACTACCAACCATATAGAGTTCCTTCCACAGCTTGAACTGCTTCAGTCATGTGATATATGCACAGCAATAGCAAAATCTTGCAAAACTTATGACTCACTCTAGCATACGATATTAAAATTATATTGTCTATAAACAACACTTTGAAATTTTTGAAAAATAAAAAGCTCTAAGCACAATTGATGATGTTTAATGATAAATTGATCCAATGTCTCCCTGTCTTACAGAATCAATGAAAAACACTTAGTGATTAGAATGTTGATATACAAAATCATCTCTGATCTCGGCAGGTAGATTTAAAAATCGATACTTCATTAATTTGTCTATTTCTTAATAAAGAATTAACAATCAAATTTATAGTGAAAAACAGAGTCTTAAAACAATAATAACAGAAAGAGATAAGTTTTATTTCTTTTATTTTTACTTAAATCTCTATAAATAAATAGTGCCTATGTGATAAGACAGATAGGCCACAACAAATCAGAAATAAGTGTTCACAAGGCTTTAGTATAATGTTTTAAATTTGGCAGACATTTTTTTTACTGTTGCTTGGACAATTATTTATTATTCTTAAGAGTTTCTTTTTCTTCTTTTCAAAAATCCATTAAATAAAGCATTTGATGACTGGTCAAGTTGCATTTTTATCAACCACATCCTAAGAAGAATCTTTTTCAATTAACATATCAGCCAACCTCTGGCCTTGGTAAGTATAAGGTGTTTACAAAAATTTCCTGCACTCTTTTTGAAAACTAGAAACTGAATAAAGGTGTTTTTTTAACTGGAAACTTTTGCACGTGATATTTTCTCAATTTAACATCATCATCATTAGTTTCTAAATATTCACATCATCTATTCAGCCCCAATTTATCTTAAAATTTTGCCCACCTGATTAATAACAAATCTGTTTCTAAACTGCTAACTGTTCTTAAAATCACTATCATTTCCTCCTAAACTGAATCACCAAAAGTAAAAGGTTTCTTACCATGTCTGCTTTTGGGGTCAGTAAGTACTTCTTGGAGCCTTTCCTGTAACTTTTCAGCTCTTTTACGTTCTGCATGAAGCTGTCTTTTCAAATCTTTCAGCTGCAAAAGAAAATTGAATCATCAAGCAAAACCTTCAACCATTCTAGATACATATCAAAGAAACTTTAGAATAGTTTTCCTGCCAAATCTACCAAAAACTTTGGGTTAACTTTCTGAATAACAGGATTACAAAGCCAAGAGAAAAGTGCAAACATTAGAATAACATATTTTCTTAAAAGTTCATCACAAAGAAATTCTTATTCCTCAAAAAGATCAATGTCTGTCAAGTCATTCATATGAAAAAAATGTTCAATATTACAAAGTGCCAAAATAGTTTAAAAACTGCCTCAGTACATTTACAACTTTAATAAATAAATTGTGATGATGATGATGATGATGATTATATTGTTAGTCATCCAATATATTTTTAGATTTTCTCTTGGTTTATAGTTTGACTTTGCATTGGAATTATATCAACAGAAATCAACAAAAAAATGATCATTCAAATAAAACAAGAATTAATGTCAGTAAAAGCAATTCTAATCATAGTTTCCTTAAAAAAACAAAGTTTTACATAACAAAATTTATTCAACATCAGATAATTAAGTGAAGTCCATTAAATTTCCTATGAAAAATTGTCAGGATTTTTGTTGAGTCATTGCCATTATTGTACAAATTGAATATTTTCATCATTGTTTCAGTTTCAACCCCATGCATTCTTAAGCATTCCTCAATTGTAGAAATCATCCGCTTCTCTCCCTTCCCACCAAATTCTTATGACTTATTTTACATATGGAGACAGAGGTAACCAGGTAGTCAGTGTTAAAAAATCCAGCATATACAGAATAAACAAATACCTATTTCTCTAGCACATACACAATACACTGGCAGTATAATTTTTCAGCTTTAGTAACAGGTCTTATTTTTTCTAGGTTCTTTGAGGTACAGGTACCCACATATATTTGAATTGTATATTGAACATGCCTATGTATAACTGATGTCAGTACATATAGCCAGAGTTTTTTTCCAACTGATTTTGAAAATATCCTTGTACACAACTTTGATGTCGATAAAAGATGCTCATGGCACAAGGTTTATCACCATAAGAAATAGAATTGGCAATCTGAGTTCAAAACCTGGATGAGGCTGTTTGCATCTATTATAGCACTAATATCCTAGGAATAGGTATAAATAAAATTATTCTCTCTCCAGCTATAGTGAAATAGTACGATAGACTGGGCTCTTTAACCCTGATATGGCAACCAGTCTATAAAAAAAAACAGCACTCTGCTTTAAAATAACCTTGTGTTACATCATGTTGGAGGGGTTGGGTAAATATATGTAAAAGTGAAAAATATATGAGTTATAGACCTGAGAAAAATTGAAGAACACACTATCTGAAATGCTGAAAATTTAAGTTTCGACATTTCTGTTTTCAGTGATACATAAATGTCTTAAATGATCTAGCAGAAAACTTGATAAACTGTTTTTTTAAATAAAATACTAAAATTCTTATCAGATGTAAAAATCAAATGAATTTAATTGACTCAATTAAGTTATTACAATCAATGAGTTTGAATTAAAGTTGATTACTCAAAAAAGTAAATGTATAAAATAGTTTTTTTCTATCTTTATCATTCTAGAAATCTTTCCAGTTATACTGTGTTGTACATTTATATATCTTAAATAAGATATAAACATTTATAGTCACTCTTCACATGCACAGAATATATTAAATGCCACCATCATCAGGATATATAATTTTATACTAATTTCATTGTTCTAAATTCATTTTATAGAGTATATAAAACAAATGCATCTACTCAAATATAAAGCTATTAAATCATAAGTTGAATGCTAAAAAATAAGAAATGCTATCAAACGGGATGATCATCTTGCGATATCCTCCCAATCTATTTTGCACTAATTAACATAAGTTTATAATACACAGTCATTATTGAGTTAACATTACTTATATCACTAATCATTTACAAAGATTGATTGTATTTAACAGCATGTCAACTCATCTAGGGTTATTTTATGCCTAAAGGTTGAAAATTTACACTCATATTTTTTATTTGACTCATAGATAAGACTAACAAGTACTACCACTCCAGATCTTATGAATTGAATTACCAAGACCAGAAAATCCGGCAAGCACTGCGTGCAACAAACGGAACCACTGGACAGCTGTTTCAACCTTATTAGGTCTTTCCAGCAGTGTATACCATGATCTCCCCCACTGGAGATTGAACTAGCAACTACAGAATGGAGAGCCGAAACTCTACCACTGAGCTACAGATCCACATTATGCACAAACAATGCCAAATAACAAATTAGACCTAATAAAATCAAAACAACTGTGCAGAGGTTCTGTATGTCATATGCAGTGCTTGCTGGATTTTCTGGTCATGGTAATTCAATTTATAACATAATTTCTCTATCTAAAAATAAAAAGATGTATATCCACTGCAGATCTATTTAATCTGTAGATAAGACTCTAACAAATAAAAACCACTCCAGATCAGTGGACCTGGAAGTACTGTCAATGAAGGGGTACTCCACATTCCCCAGATCACCTGAACTAGAGCTTAACCATCAGATAGAGTTTAGTGTCCTACTCAAGATGTCCCTTTTGCAAGTGATACATCAGTATATTTTAAGTCCCACAGACAAAGAATCTCCTACTGTCACAAGTTAATAAAAGATGAATATGGTTACCTCTAACTAATCCAAGCCAGAATTAGAATTAACTATTCAATAATTCATGGACATTTTTTCTTATCCATATGAAAAATGATTTCACATTTCTGCAGCAGAAATTCTGCAGCAGAAATTAGGATCAATTTTCTTTACTGTCAAATCTTAATGATATATAACTCAAAGCTTAAAATCAAGAATTCCAATAAAGACAAATAGTAAATGATGATTTTACTCAGAAAGAAAATGAAAAAGAAATTTTTAAAAAATGAATTTCATTTAAAAATCATATGAATATCTAAATTATATAGCTCGAACATAAAATATATTTGCACAAACAGTAAGAGAAAAGAAAATAAGTTTGGCAGAAACACTTTTTAAGTTTTTCAATATCGTTCCATTTCATCAGATCAACTTTGATCATGAGCTCAGCAAAAATAATCTATTCAGAATTTTTACAGTTGATTTGACATTGCAAATATTAAAACATAATAGATAAGATGAACACATGGGGAACTAAGTTGAAAGATTTCTTTAATGGCATCCACAGTAATAACTTGAAAGTAGTAAAATTCACTGAGCTTATTTAGGATAAATCCTAGCAAAAATCATAAGATCTGAGGCCAACAAGAAAATTCATTCATCTTATTTGTAACTACTTAAGTAATTGAAGCAGGTTCTTTATGATTTAAGTTGTCTCCCTTCGGCTGGGGAACTCTTTTTAGAGAAATTTAAGCAAGAAAAAAAGAAGAGAAGCATAAAAAGTTTTGCCCCTTTTGCAACAACCAACAAATTTTCACAGTTAATGAACCTGTAAAACAGAAGAAAATGAATTGCATCTATCCAACAAAAAGGGGACTACATCATCATTTCATGCTGTCACGTGGTCTCCCACTGAGACGATAGAAATGAGATTAATACTATTCCCCGTGTTCGAATTAACAGTAGCAAGCCGTCAGAGAATGACCGTTAAGAAAGAATATGGGTCACGGGGAGACCAGATGTTTATACTTGGTGACCTCACTCGGGTCGCCTGACACTGGAAGGTAGAAGCCAAACGATTGGCTGGGACCCTAAAACGAAAGTGGGGACTCCCTCCCGTCAGCGGAAATAGGAAAGAAAAAAGTTAGTTATTGGACAGGGCTCGTGGCAGACAGACCAAAAGCCAGTACTCCGGGTGAAGAAGACAAAAAAATATCTCGGACATGAGGGACCCAAGTTCTTCAAGCCAGTGTTAAAAATAGCATAAAGTCTATTAGCCCATAAAAGAGGAAAGATTCTCCACAGGAACTCCATAAAAAAAAAAATAAGGTAAGTACCCTTGGGACTGTGTCTCCTTATACCAAATTTTGTATACCCTCTCTCTCTCTCTCTCTCTCTCTCTCTCTCAATTTGAAGGAAAACGAAAGAAAAGAAAAGAAAAAAGACATTTATGTTCATGGACTGTTCAATTATTATATATTTGACACTTTGAAGGTGTATATAATTGTAGTAAAAGATTCATGTATTTTAATGTTACCATGTGCTCTAAGTTGTTATTTGTGGCGTCTGCTACGAATTTGTTACTTCATGCTTCCTTTTCAGCTTCTGTTCGCCTTATGTTATCTTGCTTAAAATTGTCCTATAAATTCCTTTAAAATATCACACGGGAAACCGGAATTTCCGACTACTATAATTAATATTATTATGTCTCAACCTAGAGGTCCATATCTTCCATTGTCTAGGGGAGGAAGTTTAGTGGCCTTGGTGGGTGTGTATAGTGTGAAATTTGGAACCCCTTGCCAGCGGCGGTCAGTCTAGTCCTAAATTAATCCCTCACATAATATGCCAGTTCTTATATGCCTGAGAAAAAACTCTGAACGAGGACTTATTCTACAAGGGATCAAGTGCCAACCTGCCCCGTCTTCACACGTGCAAAAATAAAGTCCCGTTTTGGGATTTTAAAGAATTTGCCGTCACAATGCCTTTATATATTCATACCAGATTTTAGTAGTTGTTCTTGAGGACCAAGTGAGAGCAGGTCAAATATCCAGCACATTTCTCAATAACACTCAGCATTGGATAGTTTCAATGCTTTATCAAATCTCCACTTTGAGCACAACCTTAAACCTCTTGTGCTAGACTTTCCTCATTTTCTAAATAAGGACTGGATATTTTGGTTCAACCATCTCTACTGGTTCAACTTCTAGCTGTTACTGCTTATTATAATATATAAGCTGCATTTACTTGATAATTCTTATTATTAGTATAACATATTCAATATCATGAAATAATTGTCATTGGTGTTATAATTATAAATATATTTGGGGAAAAGGAAAATAAATCTGACAGTATATAGATATAAAAAATAGGAAAAACAAAATCTTCAGATGATGTATACTTTTATATATGATAATGAGCCAAAGTAAAAATTCCTTTCTTTTTTCGTAAGCCATCATCAGGATGTATATAGCAGATGTTAAATGCTTCATCTGAAAAATATTTTCAATTTTTTTCACCTTGGAAAATAGTTTTCAGATGAAGTATTTGATATTGGTTAAATACATGCTGATCATTTATTTCAACAAAAAAAAATCAAACATTACATTGGCACTTCATCATATATAAAAAAATACATCCTCTGAATATTTTGTTTTTTCATATATATGAAAATGTACAAAAATGAAAAAACTCATGGTCATAAAGGATGATTTTATTTATTGACTTACTACCGATGTAAAATATTTCAGTTTTTTAGATCTTCATCAGAGTGTATGTGTTATTAAATGAAATGAAAAAGTTCATATCTACTTTTAATAAACATTTCATAACTAATTTATTCATCTTTTCCAATGTCAGCTGGCTTCCTTCTATCTCTCTCAGTCTCTTTGATCCACCTATCTGTTCATCTATCAATCCGTCTAAGTATACATAAACGATAAGGCAAAATTATTTTAAATAAGGGATTTTTTAAAACTTTTCAGCATCAATTTGACCAATTAAAGAGAAAAACTGAAAAAAAAAAAACAGAGCTCTGATGTGTGTGTGTGTGTGTGTGTGTGTGTGTGTGTGTGTGTGTGTGTGTGTGTGTGTGTATATATATATATATATATATATATACACACACACAAACACGAATTATTCAATAAATAAGGTGAATTTACTGATGGAGTTAGCAATAGTAAACATTACAACTGCACTTTTTCAAAGAAATCAATAATGAGGGGTCCTTATATGCCCCAAAACACTGTCAGCATGACCTTCTTTATGAACTGTCATGCCCAGAATTTTTTCTTTACCAGAGAGGCACATTGTTTTTCCTCCATGAATAGTCTTTTTAACTCAGGTTCGTCTCAGTGTCAAACCCATGTTTAGCCCATTTGTAAACATTTTTTTAAAACTAAAACATGATTCTCTTTACATATCATATATTCTTTGCTAAATTACCCATGGTTTGCCTTTCTTGGCCACCAAAAATCCAATGATAGACCTCTGTTCAAGCCTGGAACAGTCTGTTTGATTTGCCACCAATTTGAAGAGCCTCAAAGCAAATATTTTTGCGAGTTTAAAATAATTTTTCTATAAACCAATTCTAAATTAAGTTGAGTTTATATCTAGAGAAAAGAATTCTGAAAAAAAGAATTTTTTTTTTCAATTCTTCTTATTCATTGAATGATTCTCATATATATATATATATATATATATATATATACACCCTCCTCCTCCTATTATTATTATTATTATTGTAGTAGTAGTTTCTGAGATTATCAGAACTTATGATTACTATTAAATACATTTTCTTTACATAAGAATTCAATGAAGATGAGAAGACAAGTCTCCTCAAATATAGAGCATCTTATACAATATCTTCATCCTATTCACTTGTAAAACAGCAGAATTTGTGAGAGGTATTACACAAACACAACAATGCCAATTACATTTGGAAGCAGAAAGACAAAAATAGTGAGACACCTGAAGTTAAGTGAAAACTTATTCAAAAAAAAAAAAATGAGAGAAAAAAAAAGGTAATATGGGATCCAACAGTGCATGGAAGTGCAGAGTAGTCTATTGATTAAGAAATCAGAAGTGATCTGTAAATGTAAACCACAAAATAATCTCTTGTTATGCCATGTACACTCAGATTAATCTTTGATAGGAGAGGTGATTTTATACACATATAAGGAGGAACAAGAGATAAACAGGAGTCTGTGTTCAAACTTATATATGAATCTGATAATTTCCTTTTTCTACCAAAATATCACTATTCAGTATGAAAGTTTTAGTCACAATTTGCTTATGTCTATAAAAAGATTTTTTAAATACTTTAAAAGTAGTTCTATTGACAAATATTGAGTACAGTTGTTGGAAATGGTACCGATCTACACAGGATAACTGTAATGATTTAGTTTGGTTGTGTTTTATGGCATATCATCTATTGTGGGTTATTTAATGCCAAATCCTCTTTATGCATGAATATTAAATATATAAATGATTTGGTTTGGTTGAGTTTTATGGCATATCAACCATTGTAGGTTATTTAATGCTAAATCATCTTTATCCATAAATATTAGATATATATGATTTGTAAACACATTTTGTAAATAACATTTCTAAATGAACCTGAGATCATTTTTCTGCACACAGTAAAATGGTTTCAAATATTTCTATTTACTACCAATCATTTGCCAGCACACAGCTAAACGGCCTCAAGTATTGCTACATAACAGTTACAATTTAACATCAGCCATTTATTTACACACATAGTTTGAAGGTAATTTCATTTTTAAACAAGTTAGAACTAATTTTTTTTTTTTTGCACACTAATATTTGCTATTGTTTCAACACAGTTAAATGGTTTCAATTATTGTTATCTAATACTTATGGTTCTATTCAATATTAATGATTTGTTTGCACAGAGTGAAGTGATTACAAATATTTCTATTTACCACTATTCATTCATTTGCACACAGTCTAATGGTTCCAAGTATTTCTATGTAATACCAATATTTCAATCAAAGCACACAGCTAAAGTGTTTCATGTATTGCCCTTTAACATAAATAATTCTATTCAAAATTACTTCTTCGTTTACAGTTAAGCAGTTCCAAGTATTGGTATGTATCACCAACGATTCAATTAATTGTTTATACACAGTTAAATGATCTGTTTCTTACAATTCAATTTAGCATTAGTCAATGACAACAGTTCTATTTGACCCATAGACAGGACCCTATCAGGTGCTACCACTCCAAGCCAGAATGGACCTGGGAGCAATTCCCAAAAGCTGGAACCTCACCATCAGATTGTTTTGAATCATATCCTGGACACTCATTGGGGAAAGTTTTACCCCTCGGCAGAGATGCAGTTGATGTATTCTACAGCTCCAATCGACTGGGCTGAGTATAACAGTAAGTCACTGTTGTTATTATTTTGGTGTGTTGTATGGTTGTTTTTTGTTTTTTTTCTAATATTTATTTTATATTCAATTTAAAAATAGTTTGCTTTGTTCTATTATATTTAATACATGCAACACTTAGGTTTTTAATCATTAAACCCCATTCTTCATTCTTAACCCTTTTGTAAGCAGAGCAACACTTTTGTCACCAACACAAGCGGAGTCACATTTTTGGTAGTTTAGTGATAGCAGAATTTAAGGCATTTTCCAATTGGCTGCATATTGACCAATTAAGTGTTAATATACTGAAAATAATTTGTCTACTTGACAAGGATTTTTAAAAATTATCAGTGGTGAAAGGGTTATTATTCAAGCAGTCACAAAATCATAAAACATAAAAGACAACATTAGAAGACTAAACACAATATTACTTACCATTGTTAAACCCTTCTTTTCATGAATCTTTTTTTCATCAATTCCATCCTTGATTTCCTACAAAAAAAGAAAAAAGTTATTTTAATAAGAAATAATATAAAAAGTGGGGCTATATACATAAAGTTTTAAGAGGAATCATTTGTTTCCTTCTTATTTCTATATTCTTTTACATGATGGGGTCTGCAACAAATACATATGGTACAACTTTAGAAGAAAAAAAAATGAATGCTTCAAATATCCCCACAGATTATGCATTGGGTTTATTTACATTGAACTTCTTATAGCAACATCTCCTTAGAATAAGCTGGTCTCAAGGAAAAACAGCGAAAAAATATTACATTAAAAAGAAAAGAAATATATAAAGTTTATGGTTAGATATTCTAAGATGCAAGAAGTTCTGTTTCAAGGCTCCAAGATGTTTGACTCAAAACTTTTTCCTTTTTTTTTTCTTGGAACTATGTTTCATCACAGATGAATCAAACATTCATGAAAATTAGTTTTATTGATTCAGATAAATGATAGCACAATCAAATTTAGAGCAACTGATAAACACTAATTACTTTTAATATCTTTAATTTGACATTATAGTAAATAACACCCTATATTCAAAAAAGGTTATTTAATCTTTTTAAATGAACCATTAAAAATCTAATACCCATCTCTTAAGAATGCACTGGAAATTCAATATTTCAAAAAATTTGATCAAAAAAGAAGGATTAGATATTTTATGATGCAAAATATCACCATCATTCTTTTTACAACTTTCACATCAACGTCTCTGCCGTGTTATTAATGAATCTGTTTTTATTTCTCATCAACAACACTTCAAGTCTGTATGTGTGTTTATATTAAGAAGAAAGCAAAACTACCATAATGGATGGGTTTGAAATGTGACACACTGGTGGATTGTTTTTGCTTGTAAAGATGCAATAGCTAAGTTGGGATTGTGCATTACAGATAAAAGTTATAATATGATAAAAATATGTTAGTAATTATCTCTCATAATAGAATCAGAGTTATTTGCCTTGATTTTCACTGGCTCTAACCATTCATAAAGAAATGAAAGAAAAGAGGATTGTGAAATAGAAATCATAATAAATTGTTTTGAAAATAATTAACATTCCTTCTATAATATTTTAATCATTATAATTAGTTTTAAATTATATAAAATTATCTTGTTAATGAACATATCTGTATTTACAAAGTTGTGCTTAGTCAAGCATAAAGCTAGATATATGGAACACCGAGGGAGGATAAAATTACAACATGAATAATGAAAGTACACCAATCATTTGCTTCTTTTTTAAACAAAAACATTTATATTGCACCATTCTACTAGTCAGTAATAGAGTCCTTATTTGCATATAAAAATAATATTTTTGTGTTTTGCATTTTTACTAAAGACTGTAAATGAAGTACAAAAGTTGCCTTACAATATAATATTAAACTGTTTGCAGATAGAGCAACATTTTCATCAATTTTCAGAAGCTCAATGTAAGGCATTTTCCAGTTATCATTATTTCCAATTCAATGTTAATGCATAGAAAATAATTCACCAACCAAACAAGGATTAAAGAATTATCTGCCTGCAAAAGTGTTAACATTCCTTCAACTCAAAAAAATCTACTGGATTCCTATGATTACTGGAAAACAGGATATTTTAAATCTTGGGCAATCACAAAGTAGAAAGAAAGAAAGAAAGTGATTTTAGATATTTAAGAGTTTGTTTTTAAAATATCCTCATTTACTAATGCAGAACTCAAATCATTATGACCCCACCCAAACTTCCTCACCCTCACACCTATGTCTACATAAAGATTGATCAATATGTGCATAGAATGGAGATATATATAATGATGTAGACAACAGAATTATATATAATTCTGTTTACTTGCTTACACACATACAATTTTATTCTGAAAGAGAGAGAAATACATTTATATAAGAGCAAGTAAACATGCTTTCACTTTAGATTTTAGAACTGGCCACAGTGAATGTATTTCTAGATGAGGTCAAAAGTTTAAAGAAATTTATAATTGTCAAGTAAATTCTCCCAGTTGTTCTGCATATTTTTTCTTTTCTTTTTTTTAGGTTTATGACTGTTTCATAATGAATACAAATAGACATTGCAAAACCAGATACTCGAGTCACTCAAAAAACTGATTCCCACACCAAATAACAATATAGATAAGAGGAACTGATGAAAACAGAATTTGCTTTTCCACCAAGTTTACACTTTTATACAAACAAAACACTAAACAGCTAAAAACAGAAGAAAGAAAAGAGAGTTCCAAATTGGGCACTCTGCCAAGCAAAATGTTGCTTTCAAAAGTTGAATTTCATTGATCTGAAAATGAGATTTCTTTAAGCACTTTTGTTATTGAAGACAAAAATACAAGCAGATCTTTTTTCTCAAAAATTAATATTATAAAAACAAAAAAAAATGAACTGAATACTCCTTTAATGTGAAAAGAAAGAAAATCGAGTTATTTCACACTTTCTTCTCTTCTTTGTACATTTCTGTAGCAACTGAGAACACAATAAGAACGGGGTTTTTTTATTAAAAATCAGTGTAAATGTTTAAAAGTCATTTCTTTTTTCATTTTATATCTTGCTCTCTGACAATTTATCTTTAAGTTATAAAACATTAAAAGCTACTAAAGAATATCCTCCACTATCAACTTTTGAAGATATCTTTTCTCATTCTTTATATATATATATATATATATATATGGGTAAAATAGTTGGGTAGATTGGGCTCTCTAGTTTTGATAGGGTGAGCAGTCTAAAAGAAGGAAAACCCCTGAATTACAAACCTGAAGAATGTTTTTCAGGAGAATCTGTGGCACATTGGGGCACCATTATTGAGTTATTACCTTCTCCAAGAAGTGTAGCTCTACACAAACTTTCACTACAAGAAACAAATCATCTGTGTAATGAGAATATTTTTAACCAAACTGTTCGGACCTCATACAGAGAGATTGATGGGAGAGTCAGTCATAGAAATATATAAGGTAGAGGTTTATGGTTATCACTAACTCACTTGGTGAGTTAATGGTGGAACAAATTTTGCAGTATTATTAAATAGTGCTCAATATCAATGATAGAGCTTTTATACATATAGGAATATATATATATATATATTACATATATATTATATGGAAGCATCTATTATTCTGGATAGACAAAGAAAACATAGGATTATACAGAGATGACGGCCCTTATCATCATAAAAACCAAATGGTCCCAAAGTAGACAGATACAGGAAAAAAATAACAATTGCATTCAAACTACTAGGATTCAAAATTGACATAAAAACCCAATTTGAAAATAAAACTTTCTAGATGTAATACTAAACTTAGAAAAAGGAACATTCAAACCTTTGAAAAAAGAAAACGACACACTTATTTATATATACACCTCCTCAAACCAACCACCCTCAATCATCAAACAGATACCAATATCCATTAGCTGGAGACTATCAGACAACTCATCCAACATCAGCATATTTAACAGCAAAATGAACATAAAAAAGTGGATACACACACCAACTAGAATACACACCACTAAAACCAAACCAAAAAACAGAAAAAGAAACAATCTGGTTCAACCCACCCTATAGCAAAAACTTAAAAACTAATATTAACAAAAATTTCATAAAACTAATAGAAAAACACTTCCCCAGACAAAACACCTTGGCTAAAATCTTCAACAAAAACCTCAAAATCAGCAAAAGTTGCCCAAAGAACAAATCATAAAAAACCACAACAAAAAAATACAAAACCACAACAACACAACAGAAACTCACAACCAGTACAATTGTAGGGACAAATCAAGATGCAATTACTGACACCATACTAATTATACAACAGAACCACCAACTGTAAGTACTATTTTTCCCACATTATCACATTATGATCACCCACAAGTATTAACAGTAAATGTAAGTAATATTTTAGTATTGTCAATAATTGTAAGCACTATTTTTTCAACATCATTGCATTATGAGCACCCACTAGTGTTTTCAGAGACCATTATGATCATAATTATTACATTTATTATTATTATTATTATTGCAAAAACTACCCAAAACTTAACATTATTTTCATTGCCTGCCCATAAATACTGTATTACACAATCCATAAATACAAACAATAACAACTGACAATACAATCCTTATCATTATAAAAATAGATAAAAAATGAAAATAAAATAACAAAAAATCTTTCTAAAAAAAGTAATAGGATGATTTTGATTTTAATCATCATCATCACTCAATAAGATTCACCACGAAACAGACATTTCATATTCACATCAAATAAACTTTTGGCTATCAAAGAGAGGAGTAGGATCAAGAGAAAAAAAAGAAATCATTCTGACTGTAACAATTCCTTTTTCCACTCCCTCTTCATACTCTCTTTCTTTACCTCACCTCTTCCCACCAACAAACAGCGGAAATATGTGTATATATGTAAAGATGCATACCATTATATGTGCAGATATATGTATATATGTATGTGTGCATAACAGCATATACTATAAAACACTAACATACTTAGGCACACATACACACAAACAAAATGCTCTTTCCAACAGCACCAAAAAAAGAAAAAAAAAAAAAAAAAAAAAAGAAAATTAACCATATTAATCAGTCTTTTTTTTTTTTAACTTTTCACTCTGTTTAACAACTACATAAAGTATGAAACCCAGAGTATGGATATGCCAGCAAAATAAACAATATCTATCAGGGTTAAAATTATAAAGATTGATTATTGAATTTTAAAAAACTAAAATATATCCAATTCTTTTTTATCATTAAGGGTTTTTGGACTATTGTCTTCATCTTTATGGTTATTTCCACAACATTTCAGACGATATGTCCTCTGGCCTTCTTCAGGTGTTTGTCAAACTCGGGAACCAACACAGAACTTTGAACTGTGTCCTTTATTGAATCCACGGGGGCCGCCTGTTCTGATTCCATTAGCCATAACCGGGTACAAGTGTTAAGTATTCCAGTATTGTTACTCACCTGCAGTCAGGATTGAACCTGAAACCTCCAGATGATTGTCTTCTTAGAAGCTTAGGGAACCAATGCCTATAACCATTACGCTATGTGTCCTGCTGGTTAATGGAATCAGAACAGGCGACCCCCATGGATTCAATAAAGGACATAGTTCAAAGTTCCATGTAGGTTCCTGAGTTCGACATACACCTGAAGAAGGCTGGACGACATATCAGCTGAAACATTGTGGAAATAACAATAGAGATGAAGACAATAGTCCGAAAACCCTTAATGATAAAAATCATCAAGCTTCGTCTCAGAAATTCAGACAACTAATATTTCTAATTTATTAAAGATTTGCAACTTAATGCCCTAAATCCAACGTATAATTCAGTAAATGGATTTTATTTTCCTCTTAGAAAGCCATAATTCTCCCTTTAACCTCAATACAGAATAATACATATCACAATGTCAACTCCATATGACGTGGATGCTACTATAAGCTACATTCAATAACAGATAATGAAGGCAGCAGAAACTTTATTTGAGTAAAAATTTAGAAAAAAAAAATTTTTTTTTCGTTTTTTTTTTTTATCTATTGAATGACCCTCTTATTTAATTTTTTTGTATGAATCCTACTTATGTAGTAATCTTCATCATTAACGTAAATGTCTTGTGTTTTCATATCCTGCTATTTTAAAAATCATTTTCAATATTTTCAAATTTACTTTTTTTTTTTCTTTAATTCAAACTTTGCTGATCATTTAAGGAAAAAATTAAGTTAATTCTTTTTTTTAATCATAAACTGTACTTCAGCTAAGCATTTCTTATGTCTCGTACTATTGCTTTTTTTAAAAAATCCCTCATGATTTTGTGATCATTTTTCAACATGCAAATACAAATGGAAATCGAAAAATGATAAACTACCAATTATTGTAGGGATTTTTTTAAATAATACCAGAGATAAGAAATGCTAAGCAGAGTTGATATTTATGATAAGAAGAAAGGCTAAGATTCAAAAGAATGAAGCCAAACCAATCAATAACAGAAACAAGAGATGTAAGCTTTTATTTCACTCAACTGATAATCACAAATGTGGTGAAACATTTGTTTTGAGGATATATATATTAAAAAATATTTTTAAAAGAGAAAGATTCGTTGAAAAAAAATTTGACCACAATCTTTTCATTATTCATAATTTTTAAACATTCTCATAAACATCATTATTCATAAATGGTTTCCAACAACTTGCTTAAAAATCACCTTTGGAGGTCATGAAAAGCATTCTCATATCTTATATACAGGATTCATATTTCAATTAATTCCAAATAAATGAATATAGGAAATTACTCAACAATTACCGTTTAATATTTATCTCATTTAAGAAATTATAATGATCAGGTTGAACATAAATGCATACTTCACACTATTAAGTTACAAATTGGATGGGAAATTGCTATATTCTCTAAATTAGAACATTTTATTGCTATTGCATTTACATGCGCCATTTTTAAGTAGTTATGGTAGCACATTAAAAAATGAAACCATTATAATCTACATGTATCGAAAGAAAGACTTTACTGTGACAAAAGAGTTATGTATCCTTTCATTCGGAGAATATAAAAAGAAATAATCAATCACAAAAAATAAAAATCATTGAAATTTACAGTCTCTGACTTTTTTCCAATATCAGTTAATCCTTTTGGTTAACTTGTACCGTGGGAGATTTTAGGGGCAGCTAGTGGTTTTATTAACGTAATGCCATTTTTGATGGCCAATAGGGGTGGATGGTGAGAGAGAGTCAAGGGAATCTGTGGCATCAGCATGCTTTGATGATGAATGTTTCTAGCACATTTTGATCACTTTTACAGGAAAATACTAAAATGAAAATGATTTTATTCATTTTTAAATAATGTGTATCAAACATATTTTATAATAGTATCTTTTATCAATTTCAAACTTATATCCAATATGTATATCCTTTATAATGTGGGATATGAATATCCACTACCACAAGCAAAAAAGAAAAAAATTTTACAATTAATTTAAATAATCTAATCTAGTTTCTTTAAGGTATGTTTCATGAAGCCAGAATGTTTTGCATCTTATTTATTATTAGTTTATTTACTGCAAAACTTAAGCAAACATCCTCAAAGTTTGCTAATTCCATAATTTTTGCCAGGAATAGTATAAATGTATTCAATTAAATAGACAAAAGTGGAAATTATTTGAACTTTCCAAAAAGAAATTTGTTGTTTTTTTTTTAATAAAAGTGAAACAAAAGAAAACCCAAATAAAATCTTAAAATCTCTCTCTCTCATTCGTATATATATATATATATATAGTTTGCTATATTTATTGTGACGGGTACTGTATCTTTGCTCCGAGGTTACATTATCCTCGAAAGACGGGGAGAATTTCTGTCGACAGCATCCGTACCACCCAAGCTCTAAATATTCTCCATAACTAGTTATATTTTATTGATAGCTTTGAAAGCCCATATAACTAGCTAAGTATAGAGCTTGCGTATAGGTTTAATTTTTCGAGAAACGGACGAAGTCCTATGTGAGGGTTACTGAGAGCATGGACGAATGAGGGTGTGTCAAGGTTAAAGAGGTCGATGTGATATGAATGAACACGTGGGGAATTCTGAACCGGACAAACAATATGACGCGTAGTTGTTTTTCGTCTTTTCTTTATACATGTATCGTTTTTACATTTTTTTTATTTTAAAGAAAACACAATTGCAACAACAGACAAACAAAGAGCAAAACAAATACAACAAAAAAAATATACAGAAACGTGGAGGACAAGTCACTTCCAATAGTATTTGACTATGTCCTTCCAATAAGACAAAGTTCTCCCTTTTCTTTTCTCTTTTTTTTTTCACTTGTTTTAAAATTATATCCGTATCTTGTTCCCTTTACAATTAAAGGGAGAGAACTTACTCGTTCTCTCTCACATTTGTTTTACTTCACTTTTTTTTTTTTCTTCTTTTACCGAAGAACAAAAGTCTCTCCTCTTCGTCTTTAATATGGATATACAAATTTTAAACAAATGTTTTCCGCCGAAACTAGCTGCTAATGAACAACCTCAAAATGTTTCTTTGGAATAGTCTTGATACGGACCTTTATTTAGGTTACATATATTATTCGTAATAAAATTTTTGACTAAACTTTTTTTTTTCTTTCCTTTCTTTTGTTAATTTTTTTTTTCTTATATTCGTTAATCTCTTATTAACGAGTCGCAAGGCACCAGTTTTTTTTGGTTTTCTTTTCTTTTACGTTGAGCCTCAGTTTCTTACCCAACGGAGTCGACGGCTTCTATTAGTATATTCTGTGACTAGAATGTCCCCTTTCCCTGGACCACGTGAAAAGGCGATCTTTCTCTTCCTTGGCGAAGCTCGAAACTGACTTTTTGGGTTTCGTTTCTTTTTGGCGGTAAAACGCCCTCCCTGCCTCGACCAATGGCATGTCTTTTCCTTATCTGGGTCAAGACCTTTGCCCCTTCTCGGCTGCTTCTTCACTGTTGCTAGGGCTCGAAGTCCCGCCAATCGCCTGCCCCACTTCCAGTCCTCATAGTAGTTCTTACTTCCCTGCATTATAATCCTACAGTGGCCGATGGCCGTAACATTATAAATATAGAGTGTTCAAGATTGGTGATAGAACATATGTAGATCGAAGTTAGGATAGTGTAGACATAGAATCAACAGTGCTAGAGAATTGGCAGTTTCTCACCTATGTGATCATCTGGCTAAATCATTTCATCTGACAATTACATAAGCAAAAAACTGACAGTTACCAAGTGCTGTTGATTGTGTCTACACTCTCAGATAGATAGATAGATAGATATTTATATTAACTTGAAATGAATGAATACAGGAGACCAAGTAGAAAAGTAAAGATGATAAAGAAATTTCCATTAAATCTAAAAGTCTTCATGCTTTTCTTCCTCCCAAATGAGACAGCATTTTATCCTCTCTAATTTACAGATGGAAGAAACTTAAAATTAGGTACTGAACCATTAAGCTGAATGTCGAATAGAAAGATACAGAAAGTTCAATGAGTTTAATGGAAAGCCGTTAAACTTTGGGTCAATCTGAGACCATGACTCTCACTGGATGGTTTCAGTCAGGTAATCAAAATGGTTCTAAAGTTAGAAATAAGTCAGTCAACAAGAAACTCTCAATGCAAGAGGTTGAACACTATCATGCTTTCACTGATTCCCCATTTAGACCCAACTGGAAATAATGATAACAAGTACCCTCCCTCTAAAAAATAAAATAAAATAAAATGATCTCATGAAATGGTAGTCATGTTGTCATTCTTCATCAATGAATAAGAGCAAAGATGGCAAACATCAGGGTGAACAAAGACAAGAAATGAAGAACAAACTGAAGTGAGGTGCAGAAATGGAAGCTGACCAATCATAGAAAAATCAAACATATATTAAATCCAATAGAACGACCCACATAAATATAACATGGAAGACCAATCATTTTGTAAGGTTCATATTCCACATCTATCAATAACACACAACATAGATCATTGAAAAAAGCTCATATATTCATATAAAGACTGATCATAGAGTAAGGATTCTGGACGACTATATAACACTTTTTTTTTACCTGTTGTAATTTTTCAATATTTTCATTCAGCTGCCTGATTTCATTTTGTAGCTCCTTTTCCTTCTGCTTGTATTCCTGTCAAAAATAAAAATGCAAATCAACCAAAAAATAAAATTATTACTCTTCTTTTGTCAACTCTGGTTATTTTTATTGATCTAACATAAATGACATGTCCAATGTATGTTATTATAATCAATCATCTCGTCTGCTTCAGCATGATTTTCTTTATCAACATTTTTGTTGTAACCAAATATTTTATTGAAAATGACCACAATTTTCCACAAGCATAATTATTAGTTTTTTTTTTCTTTTGTAACTTGAAAATTCAAGTAGTTACTTTGGATTAAAAAACATTCAATAAAGAAAAGTTTTTGAGGCAGTATTTAAGTGGGAGAAAAAAACAGAACAAATATGCATGACAGAATACAGAAGAAGAAAAGTATATTTGCCTTAAATATTAAGGGTTTAAGTATATGTGCATGTATAAACAAGAATGCATGAATAAGTTTGATAGAATAGCTGAATTTTGATTTGAAATTCTCCCAATAATGTTTGATCTACATGATTAAAATTCACAGCTAAGTTAAATACAATGATAACAAAGAAGATTATGTTACATAAACATTGAGTAAAATGTTTATTAGATTACAGACAGTGATGTACATAACACATCAATCAATAAGTTCCAGGCCTGACATATAGATGGCACCACTAATAAAAAATCCATATGATTTTCATAAAGTACTAACCTTCAAATAGCATGTGTCAAAATTTGAGCCCAATCTGATAATTACTTTACAAATTACAGTTATTCAAGTGAAGCTATTATTGCAAATTTTCAAAACAATGGAAAAATCTAAATTTCAAGTGTTGATAAAGCATTGCTTTCTGTTGGGAAAAAATACTGTTCAAGATGCAATTGATTGATAAGTGTTATTCGGACTCTGCTCAGTCAGAAACAATGGTTAAGAGGTGGTATGCTGACTTTAAAGATAGTCGTACAGACGCAAATGATGCCAAACACTCAGGTCGCCCAAATTCAGCAGTTATCCCAGAAAACACCAAAACACTCCACCAACTTGTTTTGGCTGATTGTAAGTTGAAGTTGCGTGAGATAGCAGAGGGGTTGAAGATATCAGGAGGCAGTGTATTCACCATTTGGCATAAACATTTGTTAATGAGAAGGCTGTGTTCCAAGTGGGTACTGTGTTTGCTCATAGTCAATCAGAAACAACAATGCATTGATGATTCAGACGTTTTTTTCAACTGTTTCAATGCAAGAAAAAAGCGCTTTTACGTAAATATGTGACAATGGATGAAACATGGATCCACCACTTCACTACAGAATCAAATCAGCAGTCAGCTGAGTGAACAGCAGCAGGTGAAAGCCATCCAAAATGACTAAAGACGCAAACATCAGCAAGCAAGGTTTTGGCCTCCATATTTTGGGATGTGCAAGGTATTTTGTTCATGGATTGTCTTGAGAAAGGAAGAACATCAGTAGTGAATATTATATAGCATTACTGGTGCCTTTAAAGGCAGAAAATCGTCAAAAAAAGGCAACAAATGAAGAAGAAAAAAGAGCTCTTTCACCAAGACAATGCACTGTATCACAAGTAGTTCACAACGATGGCAAAACTACATGAATTACACTTCAAATTGTTTCTGCCCAAACCCTATTTTCCAAATCTGCCCTCCCAGTGACTACTGGCTGTTTTCAGACTTCAAAAGAATGTTCCAGGGAATGAGATTTGGCTCCAATGAAGAAGAGATATCAGAAACCAAGGCACATTTTGAGGTCAAAGACAAATCGTTCTACAAAAAAGGCATCAAATTATTAGAGAAGCATTGGAATCAGTGTATCACCCTAGAAGGAGATTATGTTGATGAATAAAGTCAAATTTTGCATAAAAGTTGTTTTATTAGTTAGGCCCAGGACTTATTGAGTAATGTGTATGTGAGTATCTAAAAATGTGTGTGTAAGAGATACATGGTGAATTTAATAAGTTTCCAGACATTTTTTGTACAGACATTTAAAATTTTCGGAAACTCTTGCATGTTATTGCTAAACATCTTATGAGATGACTGACCAATTTTTATGATTTCAGCTTTAAATGAACAGCTACTGCATCAATTGGAATACACCCTACTAAAGCCTGATCATCACAGCTGGTGAATTTCAAAAATGCAATCTGGATATGAGGAAGAACAATATGCAATAAAATTCTGTTTTAAACTTGGAACAAAATGCCACAGAAACCTATGGAATGCTTCAGACTGCTTTTCAACCATCGTGCATGAATCGAGCATCAGTTTTTGAGTGGCATAAGAGATTTAAGGAAGGCACAGAGTCTGTGCGGGATGATGAGAGGTGTGGGAGGAGTAAGGAAGCCAATACACTAGAGTCGATTGGCCAAAGGATTAGGGTTAGGGTTATTATGTTGAGGTTTTAAGGGAGTTCAGGAAGAGATTCCGTCGAAAGAGGCCAGCACTCTTCAAATCGGGTCAGTGGCATTTCCACCAGGACAATGCACCAGTCCACAACTCCATCCTTGTCACAGACTTTTTGACCAAGATGGGCGTCAAGACAGTTCCTCACCGTCCCTATAGTCCAGACCTTGCTCCTTGTGACTTTTACTTATTCCCTAAGCTCAGAGGCTGTTGTTATGAGACAATCGAGGAGATGAAAGAGGCTGTGACGAAGGTCATTGACACGTTCACACAAGAGGACTTCTATGTGGCCTTCCAGAAGTTGTTGGAACAGTACAAGTGCATTGTAGCCGGAGGAGATTACTTCGAAGGAGACTAGAGTTTCATGTGTGTACTATCAATAAAAGTGCCCATACAAAAAAAATCTGGAAACTTATTTAACGATCCTCATAACTAACTAACTTTTGTAGAGGTTACCAACAGATGTAAAAGCTTTTAAACAGCCTCTTCCTGAGCAGTTATGGATGAAGTAGTTCACCTAAATGTTCATTCACATATACTCTTCTCTATCCAACATTTTCTATGTCACAAATTATCAGTGGATGTCAGCAAGAAGACTTTTGCTAAAATAACTCCTCTTTCTTCTTCATCCACTTCCTCACTTTTCTTTCTCCTAAATGAGGTTTTTATTTATGACTGCTATATAAATACAGACAAAAATATTGACTTACATAGGCACACAAACCAAATCTTTCATATATTATTGGTAAGCTGTGCATATATAAATGGATTATATAGCTATCCATGAATATAATCCATCACAATAAAAATTAAAATGTTTTCTCAAATGAAAATATTTGAGAATAAAACCAAATTATTCTGGAAATTCTTAACAACATCCAATAAAAACAAAAAATGCCAGAAACCTTTGAAAAAATTCCAATCAATTTTTTTGAGACAAGTTTTAGTATGAGTTGCTAAAAACAACAAATATAAAGAAGGAAATTCAAATCAAAGTTGATAAAGTGAATGGCCAAAGATGATCAATGCAAAATATACACTTCAAAAACAAGTGATGATAACCAAAAATCATTTAAAATCTATTCAAAAAATAGTTTTTATCATCAACACTTATTTTAATACAACAATAAATTATTAGATATAGAATCACTTTATTATTAAAGCTTACATTTATTCCTGACCACAGACAAGTTATTTCTACTTCATTTGCAATGAATAACACACAAACTAAGTGCAAAATCTTATTAAAACAGATTTGAGATAACAACTGAAAACTGAGAGGTATTTAATAAAATTTAACCTGGATATCACAAGTTACAATAAGTTATAGTGTGAAATTAATAACATCCATAGTTTCTCTGCATGTTTAATCTACTCATTTGGATTTTATTCTTCAGCAGCTAAGTGAAAAAAAAAATTCATAAAATCAAAAAAAAAAAAATTAGCCAGCTTCTAATGATCATTTGCAGTCTGTGAAAAAAAAATTTTTTTTCTTCTTTTTATTAAAGATTTTACAATTTATGAGAAATGCTGTAAGATTAAAATAGATCATTTTGCTTTCTTTCACACAGTTATTTCCAAAAGGTAGTTGTTTTGTCTGAGATTATTTGACAGCCGAAAAGAATTTAGATACATTTAATGACAGTTGCCTTGGACAACAACACATGTACAAAAATGGTGTCTCAGCCAGACTAGTTCACCTAAAACCTTGTCATACATTCATCAACAAAGAACATTAAAATATTTTGCAGCTAGATAATACAAAGATAAAATATATTTTTTTAAATTTTCAACAATATATATATATATATATATATATATATATATATATATATATGTTTTAAACTGTATCTAATATTGATATCTTTTGCAAATTCAATAAAATGGCAGTTTTGGTTAGATATTTAAAGTTTATTCTATGAACAATGGGTGAAGCATTTGATTAAGTTGTCAAAAGCAAAAGCAATTCAACTCTATAAATGTCACTTTTGCACCAAGATCATTGAAAACTTTAACATGACAACAACACTAAAATGAGTGAAACAGATGCAAAAGGAATTGTTCATCAATCAGTAACCACAGAAACTGAATTTGATAATCAGAGCAAATAAATGGAGAGACAAAACAACAGACATGAATATTTCCCTGTTCATATGAGCTCTCCACTTTTTTTTTCTTCTTGAATCAAACCTCGAGTTATTGCCTCTTGAAATTCTCAAAATGAGAAATGCAAAATGAGTGATTTGTTCCTTACCTCAATCTCTTTCTGGAACTGATTTAACATGTCATCCTTTTCTTTGTGAGTTGTCTCTTTCACTTTGGTTAGGGTCTGTTCAAATTCCTGTTTACTTGTATTCAAATTAACCTAAGAAACAAAATATTTTATAAGTGTAACATAGGGACATGTCAAACCAATAACAAAGAGCAGCAAATGTTCTTTTTTTCAAAAGATACATTGATTGACTAGGGTGAGTCAAAAAATATGCAATATTTTGTTATGTGTTAGTTTACAGAGTGTATATCACATGACCAAAGCAGTTCAAGCCATGGAAGGTACAAGTTGTGGTTGGTAGTATCATGGTAACTGGTGTGCTAACATACTGTGCCTTGCTTCACCTCATGTAGGATTTGAAAGCCATATAGATGAATGTGCAAAATAGTCTAAGTTGGAGAGTTATGCTTTACATGTTCAGACTGAACCATAACACTATAGAAGCAATCAAAAACATTTGTTACATGAAAAATGAAACAGCAGTTGGTCACAGTAACCAGATAGTTTGAGAAATTTTTCCAAGGCTGCACGAATTTCAATAATCAAGCAAGGTCAGTTAAGCCTAAAACCATGGATCCAGAGGTCATGTTTCAAGCTATAGAGGCAAATCTGTCAAGATGCACTTAAAGTGTATCAGGTAAACTTGACATCTCACAGTTCAGTTCATCAAAGCTTTACAACTTACATTATCAAAATATTGCAAAACTTTTGACTAACCCAAGTAATTACACAATAATTTCATATTTGAATTATAACAAAAAATACTTGATAATGAAACACATTAATATAGCAATGCAACTGTCTTTATTACATATACATTGCAGTTGACTGGTTTCTTTGTTTGATGGCACATCAGCCTTTGTGGATTATCTAATGCCAAATATATCCTTGAAGAACATTAGTGATACACTTTAACCCATAGCTGGAGGGGATAAGAAAGTTTATACCTTTCTGAAATGGTGTTAGTCCAAAAGTGACTACAATAATCTGACTGGAGTTTGAACTCACTCACTACAATGTCACAGTCCAGTATGTTAGCCACAATACTGCAGGGATTTGCTCCCACACACATATTGCAGTTGAAAAAAATCTTCCATGTTTCAAAATTACCATTAGAACAGCTGTTACTATCATATATGTACACACACATGCAAATATAGACCCTCTTAAAAAATTGTATTTATTTGATGGTTTTTGACGGGTTCAAAGAAAATTGTTGAAAATGATGACATAAATGAGAGAGCGGAAGTAAAAGAAATGATTACATTAAATAAAACTTGAAAAATCTTTGTTTTTGTGCAAAATGAGTGAACTTTGAATAGCTATTTCTTTTTCAACTTATACGAAATAAAAAATACTTTTCATTTTTTAATAGGAAAGATTATTGTATGGATATATACTGGACATATATTGCATCAAATTTGGTACTTATCTGTAAAGAATTTAACAAATTTCTGCCCTCATATTAATTGCTACCTACATATCAAAATAGAAGAAGCAAATGAATAAGGTTAATTATTATTTTGAACATCAAAAAAAAAAAAATTGATGGAAATTTCTTAAGGCAATCACTGATCTAAGTTTTGTCAAATTTAATCAAACTGATGTTGTATTTTGTGACAATAAAGACTAAATTAAGAGACATAATTAAAAGCAAAATAATTTTACTAGTAGTCATCAAAGGTAAAGTTTAAGTATGTATTAATAATTGTAATTTCTAATTAGTAATTATTAATGTGTGAGGAATACATTTATTTCAAGGAGAACTCTTTAGTTGATCATTGATCCATTTTATTGATTCTTAAAGTTTTTAACTTAAACATTAGAGATTTAAAACTAATACTTAGATTACCAAGAAAATCTTCAGAATCCTTGATTACAAGAAAAGTAAAAGACTTTTTATATTGAAGACAATCACTTCAAAGTGACCCAAATAGTTTATTTGATATCTGACATAAATAAACCCCATTTAAAAGATCTAATTTCCAAGAATTGTTGATTGTGTTGAAAATTCAAGGAAAATACAAAAGCTATTGAAGTTACACTTACATTAGAAATATCAGTGTAATTTTCATTTTGAAAAGAAAGTAAAAATAATTCAAAACTAAGAATTCTCAAGAGAGTAAATATATAATTTACAAAATAGAACATTTCAAAAGAAGCTTATCTTCATCTTCATTTCAATTTTTTTATGATTTTCTTCTTCTATTCATTACTTTCATATTTCAATTTATTCATTTTCAAACAATTTTTTTCCTGTCCTAATGTTAACCAGTGGAAATGAATAGATCTGAATTTAGAAAGATTATACAATTTACATGCAAAATTGAAAAAACAAAATCTGAGCCAAATGAATGCCAATATAAAAAATAATATAGGATACTGATAAATGTTCAATGAAAATATGTATAATAAAATTTGATGCTTTTCATACTTCAAGTAATGCTAATGAATTTTTAAATTGTCATAATATTCTTAATTTTTTGATTCATTGAAATAAAAAAAATTATGAAATCATCAGAGACCAAAATTTAACTACTCAAAAATTCAGATGTCAAAATGACCTAAATTTTAAAGTTTTAGGAAAAACATTTTATTCGATTATTTAATCAGATCCTTTAATCATCATCATCATGTCGCGCTATCAGCACAGATATACCTGACCCTCTCTCGCCACCCCTCCCTATCATGCATTGCTTCTGGCAGATCCTCTGTATCAGACAGAGCTGCTGTATATAGGTTCGAGCTGGTCATCCTGCCTTTGCTCATCTATGTGACAGGGTCCTCAAAAGTACATCCCTTATAAGCTTGTCCCTACTTCTCCAGCAGTGTCTCGTAAGTCTGCTTCATCTAATTTTGATAGTTTTCATGATAGGTGGTAGGTGGCCGTACAGCTGCTGCTTTGTGGGGTGCTGTCTCCAGGACTTGTTCAATATTGCTCACAGCATTCTTGTGTAATTGCCATCAAGCTTTTTCTCCATATGTTTAGTTAGCATCCATGTAGTGCATCCATATAGCAGTATCGACACGACCGCTGCTTGGAAGAAACTGCTCTTCATTTTATCAGCCAGGTCTGACTTCTATATGACCGATAGCCTATTGATAGCTGTCCATGCCTTTGCTAGTTGTGTGTCGATGTCTGTCTCAGTTGATGGGACACTGCTCCCTAGGTAGGTGAACTTGTCAACTAGTTTCGGAGAGCTACCTTTAGTGTGGAGATGTCACCTGTTTGATTAAAGCACATATATTCTGTCTTGTGTGCATTGACATGGAGGCCGATGTCTGCAGCGGCTCATACACTATTATTCGAATACAATGAGTATTTTCTTAACCTGAAGTCATTTTTCATATCTAAATCTAAAAGTTAATCCTATCCCTTCCCATTCAGCATAGGTTTCAACCTAACAAAACTTTCATGTACAGAATGACCATCCCTTCATAAAATTTTGGTCGTAAAAACTCAATTTAATCAAGAATATATACAGTATAAGATAGTGTGATGGCAAATTAAAATAAAAAGATCCCCGGATGAGCAACCATTTAAAAGTGTATGGGAACTGGTACATTTAAATATTGTTATCACCAAACGGGGAGTTTATTTTTCGCACGTGTGAAGACGGGGCGGTCTAGCACTTGATCCCTCGTAGAATAAGTCCTTGTTCAGAGTCCTTTCTCAGGCATACAGGAACTGGCATATTATGTGGGGGTTAATTTGGGGCTAGACTGACCGCCACTGGCAAGAGGTCTCCAAATTTCACATTACACACACACCCACCAGGCCACTAGCCTTCCATATCTTCCATCATATCTTCCATCATTCTAGGGGTAGGAAGAGCTAGTGGCCTGGTGGGTGTGTGTGTAATGTGAAATTTGGAGACCCCTTCCCAGTGGCAGTCAGTCTAGCCCCAAATTAACCCCCACATAATATGCCAGTTCCTGTATGCCTGAGAAAGGACTCTGAACAAGGTTTTGATATAATAATATCAACTATAGTAGTCGACAACTCCGGTTTCCCGTATGATATTTTTAAAGGAAAGAATAGGACAATTTAGGCGAGAATAACATAAGGCGAAAGAAGCTGAAAACAAACATGAAGCAGTAAACTTGACAGCAGACAACACAATGAACAAACTTCAACATGTGGGGACATTAAAATATAACAATGTTTTTAATATACACGCAGACACCCATATTCAACGTGTCGGCTACATTATCAGCAGATAATACATAACTATAAATGTCTTTCTTCTTTTCTTTTTTTTTTCTTTTCTTTCGTCCTTCTTTAAATTGAGAGAGAGAGCGAATAATTGCAATGCTTAAGAAGGGTGTAGGGATAAACAGTCTTAATGTTTACTTATCTTTTGATGGGTTCCTTCGGAGAGTATTTTCTCTTCTACGGGCTGGCAAAATTTTACATATATATAGCTCTGGCTTGAAGGTATAGGTATAGGTTCTTCTTGTCCAAGATTCTATTTTGCTTCTTCACTCAGAGTCTTGGCATGAGACTCGCCCCATCTGTTCACAACGACATCTCTCTTCAAAACTGATTTTCCTTCTCCCTATTTCCGCTGACGGAAGAAGGGGCCACTTCCGCCTTAGGGTTCTGGCCAATCATTTCGCCTCTATCTTCTTCCTTCCCTTGTCAGGCGATTCTTTAGGACTACTATCTCTTTCACCCAGTCACAGAGTGCAAACATCTGTTGGCTTTCATTCTGACCTGGATTTGTTACTTCGGTCGAAAGGGATTGACCTAGATTCCTATTCCTCTCTTAACAGTCGTTTTTTGATGGCCTGCTAATTCAAACACGGAGGGGTAGGGGACATTCCTTATTTCTCTTCCCTCAGTGGTAGGCCACGTGACAATAGTATATGTTCCAATCATATAAAGAGTAGGACCCATATCTATTATAAATACATTGACTCTAAATCAATATTTTATGCAGGAATAATATACATATTCAAATGTGGAAGTAAATAATGGAAATAAATTCAACAGTGAGAAGAAAATAGAAAAACAAAGTAATCGGTTTGGTTTCGTTTTGGTTTGTTTAATGGCATATCAACCTTTGTAGGTTATTTAATTCCAAAGCTATTCTCCTAGAAGAACAGTAATGGTACTATTTAACCCATAGCTGGGAGGATAAGGGGGTTTATACCTTTCCCAAGGGTATTTGCCCGAAAGTGAACGTAATAGCACGACTGGAGTACGAACTCATGTACTATGACTCCGCAGTCCATCGCTTTAACCATTACACCACGAGGAGACCCCCTTAAAGTAATCCAAAAGTGATGAATCTATTATGATGAACAGTCAACATTAAAACGTTTCAGTTTTAATAAACCTTCATCAGGACTGTAAGATGGTGAAAAACGTTACTTGAACAGTGATGGAGGTTTTATTTAAATAAAAGGACATAAGAAAATATATACAAAGAAAGAACTCATAACCATTCAATCAGCATTCTTTTTTGAAAAACTATCATGTAATTGGCACAGGCAATGATGTTTACTTCTTTTAGATGTTTTACTTATAAGAAATAATGACAAATTAGAATTCAAACTCTACTATAAACCTACCTGTCAAAATGACCACAGACATTTTTTTTCACACCAAAACACCAATACTAAAAGAGGAATTATTATTACCTTTGGGTCCTCTGTAATTGCTCTCTAAAATATCTAGATGAAGAATTTAATTATATAGAAAATTCCTTTGTAAGTCTTCTTTACTCTAAAACTTTTACACAATTTGCAAAATCTAAAGTCCTTAAAATCCTCAAAAGAAAACGATTTCAGACTTCTATCAATACATCATCTAATATAATAAAACTTCCCAATAAACACATTAGTTTACCTGATAATTCTTCCTCTAACTTTAGAGAAAATAATTTAAATAACCTTGGTATTAAAACTCACTTTATCTTCAAAATCTACTCGTGACTTACTTAGCACTAAATCTTGTCAACTTATAAAGTCTGAGGCTGGCATCTCTTGTATTCCTTGCAAAGACTTTAAACTGAAATAAATAAGTGAGAATTCCAGAAACATTAAAAAATGTTTATATGCGCACAAGTATGATATTAGATTAGGTAATCTTAATAATGCACTTTTCCTACATATATCCAAAACTAATCACAACGATGTTAGCCCATTGAGACAAGTTTTTGAAGCCAGTGCAATTTTGCTTTTACCCTCCAATTAATAAACAACCCAGGTTTTTCAATCTATCCCCTTTCTTAAGTAAATTAGTTCTGAATAGCTACAACAACATAGCAAACTTTAATTAATTATCTTTCCATACATAGTTATACTTCCTTTAGCTTCAGGAATTAAATATATTCCAAATTCTATCCTCTTACATATTCCTCATGATCACTTTGTTTATACATATAACCTTACAACCAGGGTTTTCAATTCATCCCCCTTTCTTAGATGTATTTGTTCATAATAGCTACATTATATAAAACTTTCATTAAGCATCTTTCCATCAAATTTACACTTTCTTTAGCCCCATAAATTAAATTTAATCCTATTCTATCCTCTTATATTTTTAGGAAAAACAAAAATGGCTTCCGAAGAAATAGATCCATGACCTCACAAATATTGACCAGCCGTATTATCCTTTAAGGCGTACAGGCAAAAAACCTACAGGCGACATTAATATTTGTAGACTTTACCAAGGCCTTTGATTCCAATCACAGAGGAAAGATGGAACAAATCCTACTAGCATATGGCCTACCAAAAGAGACCATGGCAGCAATAACGATTCTCTATAGAAACACCAAAGTGAAAGTACGTTCACCGGATGGAGACACAGAATACTTCGACATTGTAGCAGGAGTACTACAAGGGGACACGCTAGCCTCATACACCTTTATCATCTGTTGGACTACATGCTTAGAACATTGATTGACAAAATCAAAGAAAACGGCTTCGAGCTGACAAAGAAAAGAAGCAGAAGGTACCCCGCAAAAAAAATTACCGACACTGACTACGCCGATGACATAGCGATACTGGCAAATACACCCAACCAAGCCAAAACACTACTGCATAGTTTGGAACGAGCCACCACAGGCATAGGCCTCCATGTCAATGCACACAAAACAGAATATATATGCTATAATCAAACAGGCGACATTTCCACACTAGACAGAACCTTTCTGAAACTGGTAGACAAATTCACTTACCTAGGAAGCAGTGTCTCATCAACCAAAAAAGACATCGACATGCAGATAATGAAGGCATGGACAGCTATCGATAAGCTATTGATCATATGGAAGTCAGACCAGACAGATAAGATGAAACGCAGTTTCTTCCAGGCAGTAGTCGTGTCGATACTGCTATATGGGTGCACTACTTGGACGCTAACAAAACGGCTGGATAAAAAGCTAGACAGCAATTACACAAAAATGCTGCGAGCAATATTGAACAAATCCTGGAGGCAACACCCCACAAAGCACCAACCATATGGCCACCTACCTCCCATCACAAAAACTATCCAAGTTAGACGAACCAGACATGCAGGACATTGCTGGAGAAGTAGGGAACGAGCTCATAAATGGTGTACTCCTATGGACCCCACATATGGCCAAGCAAAAGCAGGACGACCAGCTCGAACATACATACAGCAGCTATGTGAGGATACAGGATCTAGCCCTGAAGACCTGCCAGAGGCGATGAACGATAGGGAGAAGTGGCAGGAAAGGGTCAGGGATATACATGCTAGCAGCACGACATGATGATATATCCTCATAATTACTAAGTTTATATACATGTAATCGCAAAACTTAATAACTAATAATTAGATGTAACATTATGCATACAGTCAATATTAATAAGATTTATCCTAATTTAATTATGTATGTTCTGTTTACTTTGTTTTCTTTCCTTTTATTTCTTCTTTTTTTTCCATTTTATTTTTTCTTCATTTTTAAAAATTCTGGCTACTTATGTTTTTATCATCTTTTAATCCGTTGAATCTCCAAGAAATTCAACACATTTTAAACATCATTGCCTGTACCATTCATGGGATAGTTTTTCAAAAATACCTTCTTTGTGTGTGTGTATATATATATATATATATATATCATCATCATCATGTCGTGCTGGTAGCACGGATATCCCTGACCCTCTCTCGCCACTCCTCCCTATCGTTCATCGCCCTAGGTAGGTCCTCAGGACAACATCCTGTATCCTCACACAGCTGCTGAATGTATGTTCGAGCTGGTCGTCCTGCTTTTGCACGGCCATGTGTGGGGGTCCATAAGAGTACATCTCTTATGAGTTCGTCCCTGCTTCTCCAACAGTGTCCTGCATGTCTGGTTCATCTAACTTGAATAGTTTTCGTGATAGGAGGCAGGTGGCCGTACAGTTGGTGTCTTGTGGGGTGTTGTTGCCAGGACTTGTTCAAGATTGCACGCAGCATTCTTGTGTAATTGCCGTCTAGCTTCTTCTCCAGCCGTTTTGTTAGCGTCCATGTAGTGCACCCGTATAGCAATATCGATGTGACCGCTGCCTGGAAGAAACTGCATTTCATTTTATCAGTTAGGTCTGATTTCCATATAATCGATAGCCTATTGATAGCTGTCCATGCTTTCGTTAACCTCGTGTCGATGTCCTTTTCGGTTGATTCGACGCTGCTTCCTAGGTAAGTGAATTTGTCTACTAGTTTAAGAGGGGTTCTGTCTAAAGTGGAGATGTCCCCCATTTGATTATAGCACATATATTCCATTTTGTGTGCATTAACATAGAGGTCTATGACTGCGGCTGCTTGTTCCAAACTATGCAGTAGTGTTTCGGCTTGGTCAGGTGTATTTGCCAGTATCACAATGTCATCGGCATAGTCAGTGTCGGTAATTGTTTTTGCAGGGTACCTTCTGCTTCTTTTCTTTGTCAGCTCGAAGCCATTCTCTCTGATTTTGTCAATCGATGTTCTAAGTACGTAGTCTAGACAAATGATAAAGAGGTACGGAGCCAGTGTGTCCCCTTGTAGTACTCCTGCTACAATGTCAAAGTATTCTGTGTCTCCATCTGGTGATCGTACTTTTACTTTGGTGTTTCTATAGAGAATCGTTATTGCTGCTACGGTTTCTTTAGGTATGCCGTACGCTAGTAGGATTTGTTCCATCTTTCCTCTGTGAATGGAATCGAAAGCCTTGGTAAAGTCAACAAATATTAATGTCGCTTGTAGGTTTTTTGCCCGTACACCTTCAAGGATTCTACGGATGGTTAATATTTGTGAGGTCGTGGATCTATTTCTTCGGAAGCCATTTTGGTTTTTCCTAAGTATATTGTCAATTTTGGGTTCTATGCAGTTTCGTAGTAGGGCATTGTAGATTTTGGCTGCTATGGAAGTAAGTGTTATGCCTCGGTAGTTTTTGGCTAATCAGAGGTCCCCCTTTTTAGGGAAGGGGAGTATGCATCCCTTCATCCATCTATCTATCGGATTTTGATTGTATACTGCGTTGCAGTGTCGGAGCAGTATGTCGTTGAATTGTCTGGTCTTCCATACTTCTGGGGGAATCTCGTCCAGCCCTGCAGCTTTCCTATTTTTAATTTTTCTGAGAACCGAGTCGAGTTCTTCTTGTGTGAACGGTCCTAGTTTAATGTCTAATTGTTTACTAATTATTCTGGTGATTGGTTCATGTGTTATTTTCGGTGGGTTTCCTAGTAGGTTTTCGAAGTGCTGTTTCCACAGTTTTATTCTTTCTTGTTGGTTTGCTGCTTTCAGTTTTGCTTTGGCTGTGCTCTTTCTTCTACTCACTTCATTTATTGTTTGCCAGACTATCCTAGATTGTCTATCTTCCACCGAGTCTCTAATCTTATCTATTTGATTTTGAATGTATTCTGTCTGTTCCTTTATATATATGCCTGCTAATTGATATTGTGCCATTTTTAGTTTTAAGGCATTTGTGTTTGTTGGGGTTTTTCGATAATTTTTGGAGGCTGTTTTCACTAGTACCCGTTTTTCTCTCACCACTAAAGTTTCCCATGGGACTCTATATTTAGTTTTGAGTTTTGTTGGAATGCATTTCGCTGCTGCCTCGAGGTGCGCATTGACGAAATTTTCATATTCGTCGTTTGGTGTACTTTTTTCCGTCCTTTCTTGTAGTGTTTCGTATCTGTTTCTTAATTCTAATACGTATTTATCTCTTCTTTTTTTCCATTATTTTAATATAACATATAATATAAATTTTTCATCATCTTAAACTCCTGATGAAGGTTTATTAAAACCAAATGACTTTCCATTATAATTAATTCATCACTTTTGGATTACATTGTTTTTCTCTCCCTATTCAAGTATATAAATGCAAATATATAATACAAAAACTAAGAATATATAAACAATAGTTTTTGTTTTCTATAATGGCTTATGTTCTAAATACATAAATACTTTTTTTTAATTAAAGGAGAAAGAGAAAAATCCTGGATAAAAAAGTGAGTGAGAAAAAAATAAATCAATTTTTTTTTTTCTTGTATCAGTGAAATATACAGAAAAGAGAGCCAAAAAAAGATGAAAGAAAGGGTGCAGGAGAAAATATTTGTGCATTCCTTATTTGCTGATGAAACTAATTCATATTTGTATAATAGTGAGAGAAAAACATGGACAGGATAGAGGGAAAGAGTGAAAAGATACAGGCAAAGAGTGAAAGAAGAGCAAAGAATTGAGAAAATGGATTAGTTGTCAGCATCCATGAAATTTCCATAAGCCCATCTAATATGAACAAGCAATGAAGATTGAAAGGAATAACAGAAAGGATGAGAAGATACAAAGGAGAAGAGAAGAATACAGGTCTGAAATAATGGATGATCTTAGTTTTTAACATCCATGGAATTTCCACAGACCTACCTAGTTAATAATTGAACATGTAAAGCATAATACTTGTGTTTTTCTTTTTTTGCTGAACTTATCAATACGATGGACTCCATTGCTTTGTCTTCAACTTTTTATCTCCACAACTATTTTTTTAAAAATAGGTGAAAAATGTGCAGTTTAGGTGGGGTTCTCAACTGATGATGACAATCCAGAGATGAAATTATATTATTTTTTTCTAATATAATCTTGATTTTTAAACAAGTATTTTAAAATTACATTTCAATGGAAATATTTATTGGAAACAAATATCTGATATTTCAGTGATTATAACTCTTTAAAGTATGTTTCCTTCTATATTTAAATAATTAACATAAAAATACAAAATGAATTGGCTAAGCATTATATTTACAACATTCTTTAATTTCTGCAAATCTAGAGCAAATTACATACCATTACAGCAATCAAAATTTCAATTATAAGAAAAATGCCAACAAAACTTTAAAATCACCAAAATGTGTAATATGTTATATAAAGAGATTATAATCAGTAACAACACAACTCTGAGTCAACTTGAATGCAATAAAGCATTGCAGAATGTATAACTGACCAATGGATCTTGTCATGTCCATTAGAGAATGATTTGGAATTAAAGAACCAATTATATTGGGTTCAAACAATAGGTTGGACAAATAAGCAATCAAATGTCTTTAATCACAAGTACATCAATCAAGCCAAGTTGATGATAAGTTAAAAACCAATGAAGCAATCAAATCAATCTTCAACAATGAATTAGCTACAACCACTCATGACAAGTTATTCATTTTAAAGTCTTGTCTTTCTGTCACTTTTGCTAAGAAGGTTTAAAGAATTAGTGAGAAATGATACGACACCAAAAACTGGGATTTACAGGCTAAGTGCATACTTGGCTATACATTGGGAGAAATGACAACAAAAAATCAACCAGAAAACTCAAGATTTGTAAAATAAACAAAAATTTTGTTCAATATAATAAAAAAAAATTTTTTAATCAATATTTTTTTTTATAGTTCAGGCTATTTCCCAATATAAGATCATTTCACTTTGAATAATTACTACTGTCCTTATCTTATTATTGGCTGGTTTCAAAGTCAACAATGAAAATAGCAGCTATTTACTGTTACCGCCTGAGCAGATAAGGTAATTGTGGGTGAGTGTTTTTTTTTTTTTAATGCTCACTCACTCTTCTCATCAACAGCTGTAGCATGCTAATAATGAAACATTTTATCCAAATATCAGGTAATGGGATAAATATAGGGAGAAATGGATTCATGCCTTTTGCAAGTGTATTAGTAGAAAGCAAAATTGGCTAAGCAAAAATCAAACTCACTATGCCAACTCCATTATCTGTGCAGATAATTTTCATACTACTTGAACACTTCTACCAAAATTGGGACAAATAGAAAACACTGTCATAAAACCTATAACAGCCAGTGTCCATAGCAAAAATCATGATATGCTTAATATTTAATAGAAGAGAGGTTAATAGTGAATATTAGCAACAAAGTTGTGAATAAATTGATATATTTTTTTCAGATTTTTTTTTTGGGGGGGGTAATTTAACATTTTAATAGAACTTCCCACTGATGGGAAATTTAATCAATGTTGTGACAAGATTAAAGTTTTACAACAGCATAGATAGATTTCCCTTAATAGGGAATTAATGATCACTCTGGAACATATACACAATCAAAACTTCAGACAATATTAAATCATATAATTTATCCAAGTGTACACTGTCTTTATTGTTTCTGAGTAAATGATAAAATCTATAATTAATATATATATATATATATATATATATATATATATATAAACAGGCAACATACTAGTGTTAATAATATCTATGGAATGGTATTGATTGTTAGTTTTTCTTGAATTATTTCTCAAAAGAAGCAAGAGCAAATTTTATGAAAGCAATAGTTTTAGATGCTTTTCAAAAATTTTCTAAATCAATTTCTACATTGTATCAAGTTAAAATGATAAAAGGCTAAACATTTAAATACAATTTTAAAAAAAAGAAAAGATGTTTAAGAAAAAAATGATGCTCACCTCAGCTTCATCAAGTCTTCTTTCTAACCATCCTTTTGTTTCTTCCGTTGACACCAGTTGCCCTTGAATTTCTTCCAGAGTTGCTCGAATTTTCTCCACTTCCATGCTGTTTTCCTATTAAAAGAAAAAAATATCATAATTTGAATTCGTAGGAGACACTATTATAAGTACTACATTTATTTTAATGAGTTAATAAGTATAATGATACAAAATTACAAAACAAATAAAATACAAAATGTTTCAGAAGGTTCAAATTACTGTCGTCATCATCATTATCATCGTCATGTAATGATGCTCACACAGATTTCCCTCTTTCTCACTATCCGTCTCTATCATTCATCACTTCCAGCCTACATCCTGTGCCCATGTAGAGCTGTTGTAGATAACTTATAGTTGGTTGTCTTATGCTTGCGTGTCCGTATGAAGGGACCCATTAGAGAACATTCCTATGAGTTTGTCAAACATTGGTAAATATATCGCAGTTTTCAGGTGATTTTGTTTAGATCACGCTCTATAAATATTCAAAAATCTTTAAGATGTAAGTCCCTGAGTGATTTTCAACATAGAACTTGTTTTTTCCTTACATTTGATAATAGAGGAACTTTCTAATGTTTGCTACATTAATAGTAATTTATCATTATAGTTATATATTAAAAAAATAAAGTAAAATTATGAAATTAAAACCCTCCATTGACCTTAAGGATGAATCAACAAGCTTTTGATATTTATATATAGAGACAAAATGGAAGCTGGACAAACTTGACAATGAAGGTAACAAAATCTTTCTGCGTACATAATATCATTAGTATAATAGTATTAGGTAAATATAATGCTCCCATTCCTCCCAACCCATGGTGTTCTCTGTTAATCATTTTGACATACTAGTGACAAGATATTTACCATGATATCAGAAAATAGAACAAAGCACAAATAGAAATGAGTTTGTGCCTTTTGCAAAGATATTAGTATAAAGTTAAACAATTTCAGTCAGAAATTTAATTATAGTCACTACTGATTGTTACATACCCCTATCCAATTATCAGTTGTATGTCATAATATGTAAGTTTCCCCTCACCTTCATAAACATTTTAGAAGTTTAGTCTGATCAATGTATTCATCTGTCAAGTGACCCAGCCAGACATTTCATAAACTTCACACATTTCACTCCCCCAGGATATAAAGAAACTCATTTTCTATTAATTGCTTGTTGTTGTTGTTTTTTGAATAAACCCTTTCACACCAAAACTCAGGGGTAGCACATTACATATCCCAAAATAAAGAGAATTATTTTTTAACCTAAACCAAGTGTGTTATAAAGACAATTTTTATCAACAGTCTCTAAGACTCGGGAGATGCATTAAAAGGTATTTCATGTCAGAAAAATATTCTGTCCACAATTTTCATTATCATTCCAATTTTTCCTTTTCTTTTCAATTTTTCATCTAATTCCTCTACCATAGAATGTAACAGAAGCTCAATTTTTTAAGCAGAGTTTAACAGGTTTGAATACAGAGTTCTCCTTCTCCAAAACTGATTACCATCCCAAAAGATTAAAGAAAAACTAGTCTGCTCTACTATTTACTCTCTACTAGTTATAGGAAGAATAGTAAGATTCATACCATTATCAAGGGTATTAGTACAATGTAAAATGTAAACAACCTCAATCAGAATTTGGATTTCTATTTCCATTTTCTATGACAATAACCACGAAACATCTTCCTTTTATCTCTTCATAACAGCAACATTTTTGTTTGTCTGGCAACTGCTATGTTTAATGAATATGCATATAAAACTAAACATGCATTGGTTTAGATAGATGGATAAAAAAATACTTTGCAGCATTTGAGAGAAAGTAACTAATTTATGACAGCAATTAAAACTGCAAAAGTACTTCTTAATTATTCATTCACAAATTAGTAATAATTTCTATTGATAAGAAATATTCAGAGATTCATAGAAAATTTGTTCATTCATGGGTCTAAAATTTTGATAAAGGTAAACCAATAATATATTAATGAATACATCAGTCTGTTATTCAATATGTCCCGACTTTTTGGTAGATATACAAGTGACCAAGATAGTAATATTGACAAACTGAGGTTGGAAAATCATACCTACATTGCAAACTGTTCTAAACTTATTTTTTCAATGTCACCTTCAGTTTTCACTGAGCTCATTATCTGATATTTGTATTGTTCTTCTTGAAAACAAAAGAATGAATCCTAAATGAATCCTATGTGTAAGTGTATTTTTTATATATATATATATATATATATATTATACATACATACATACATTTGTTTCGACCTACCTACAGAGTACATAATACCTATCATATTTCTACAGTGTCTCAAAATGGATACAAAAAGCATTTTGTTTAATTTCCTTTTGCATATGATGCCAGAAACTAATCCTGCCCTGAGTCTTTCAAAGCTGCAAAAGAGATTCCAATAAAAGAACCAAATTAAACAAAAAAATAAAAGAAAAACAAAATATGCAGCTGCTGCTGTTCCCATAGAATAAAATCAGGATACTGCAAAGAACTCAGTAACTTTGACTAACATTGACAGCTAAAAACTAAACAGACTAAAATATGACAAAACAAAATCTCATTTCATCAAGACTTTTACTTATTTGAGATTATATATATATATATATATATATATGTATGTATATATATATATATATACACACACACACACGTATGTGTTACATATGATTCAAAATTCATGCACCAATTATGACAGACTCACAAAAGTTATCAAACAAAACAAGTACAGGGTGGCACAAAAAAATTGCCGTCCTAAAGAAAACAACACTACAGCTTTATTTTAAAACTTTTATTGAAAAAATCAATTTAGGTAACTTGATTATGTAGTAGAGCTGATATCTATTCAATGTAGCCACCTTCAGCTTCAATCACCACCTCGATACGGATCCGGAACTGGGAGCATGCCTTTTCCACAAGCTTCGGCAGAAGCTCGGCAGATGACAGCGATCAGGCAGGCTTTGGTGTTGTGGGAGGTCATGTTGGTGATGTTCTCGACGTATCACCAAACGAAGTAGTCCAGCAGGTTCAGGTCGGGGGAGGAGAAGGGCCAGTGAGAGAAGGGTACAAAGTCGTAGCACTCCTTCTGAAGCCAAGCCTGGGTCTCTTTGGACTTGTGGGCCGGCACTGAGTCCTGCTGCCACACCCAGGATCTGTCACCGGCCACCTGATTGCACCAAGGGATCACCACACTCTTCAGCACATCCAGGTACACTTTGGTGTTGACTTTCAAGCCGACTTCAAGGATGTGAGGTGGCATGCTGTGCCCTCACTTGAAACCACACCAAAGACAATAACCGTAGCCAGAAACTTTGTTTTCATCCCCTTGGGCATGTCCCGGTTATTTGTGGCAATCAAGATTTGCATTTTGAGGATACTGGCAATGGTCCTGTTGTCATATGTGGATCGGTAGAGAGCATGAGTTGTATAGCAGTGCATCTCCAATCTAGCTCATTGAACATTGTGTCACTTTCAGACATGATAGAAGGCGCCTATCGCTCTTGGGATTTGTACACAACTGACCAATTAGTAGATGGTCTGCAAAAACAAATAAATAAAAAATAAAAATAAAAATTTTAAAAAAAAACAGTTTTCATTAAACAGAAATGGAATCATGTCTTTTCTAGGGCGACAATTTTATCATTCCACACTGTAATAACAATAAGACCCACAACTTAGTTGGTTTTTTTAATGATCTGAAATTAAACAGTTATATAAAATCTCAGAAAGTATTTTTAAATATCACCAAATAAGCACCTTACTCTCAGCTAAAAGGTTGCAAATTAGTCTAGAAAATCATAACAACTCTGTAGTCAACTAAATTCTCAGTGGATGCAATGTTAACATTCTATCTTGGCTTACGGGACGAGCAATTATCTCCCCTGATACTCTCGAGAAGAGAAGGCATTATGGGATGACAGGAAGTAAACAAACAGCCATATTGGTTTATGTGCGAGTGTAAGAAGAGGCGTGTAATAAAGGCGTCTCCGTATGCAGAGTGTTAAAGTCCGAGTTCTTCGTGTTTAACAATGGTAGCAGAGCTAAAAGACACTATGGCTTCTAAGTATTTTCCTCCACCTGCATTGCTTAAAGATAAATACAGTACATGGCAGAAGGAAATGTTAATATGGGAACGAGCCAGTTCACTGGATAAAACGAAAAGAGCTCTCATGGTGTTTTTGTCATTGGAAGGAACAGCAAGAGAGGCTGTTTTGGAATTAGACATTGCGGTTCTTAATTCTGAGGATGGAATGAAAAAGTTATATGAAAACTGGATACACTTTTTCTGGAAGATATAAACCAGTCTGCCTTTCGAGCATACAAAACATTTGAAAATTATCAGAGACTGCCTGGGACCTCATTAGAAGATTTTTTTATTGAATTTGGCCGACTTGTCGCCAAATTAAAAGACTTTAACATTCTTTTACCAGAACCTGTACTCGCATTCAGAGCACTAAAGAGTGCCAATATCACCCCGGAGAACGAGAAATTGGTCAAAGCTACAGTCAGCGAATTAACGCTATCTTCCATGTCGAAACAGTTACGGAATTTTATGTATGGACATTCTTCTAGCGATTCATCACCCAATACTTCACCAGTCGTAAAAAAAAACGAAATGGATATTGTTAACTATACAGAAGATAACCAAATGGACCCTACTGCAGTATATTATGGCCACTCCTCATATCGACGTGATTCACGTTTAAATAATTCGCGAGAAAAGATAAACCACGCTGGAAGGCGACAGGGATATAAGAATAAAACACGCTCCACGAACAAAAAGAAGTTAAATCCGCGAGACCGAACAGGTAACATTACAGTATGTTTTAATTGTGGCTGCAGGTTTCACTGGTCTTATGATTGTCCTTATGGTTATAGTAGCAGGAAGAAAGATGGTGTCGAAATAGAGGAAGATTTATCCGTGTCGCACGTGGTCTTAATGAGTCAGCAAAAACGTAAGAATGGCAGAGACTTTTTTTTGGGTGAGACACTTGGCTCTGCGGTTCTAGATAGTGGTGCATCCAGCACCGTTTGTGGAACAAAATGGTATAAATGTTTTCTTGAAACATTAACAGATGCACAAAAGAAAAAAATAGTAAAAAGAAAAGGAGTGAGAACCTTTAAATTCAGCGATGGAAATAAACTGAACTCACTCTACAAGGTGATTCTACCATGTGTTATTGCTGATATTGAAGTCAGTATTATCACTGATGTTGTGAACTCTGACATTCCCCTTCTCTTGAGTAAAGACTCCATGAAAAGGGCTGGAACTTGCCTCAATTTTGAAGATGACACTGTTACGATGTTAAAAAAGAAAATTCCATTAAGCTGCACATCGTCTGGACATTACTACATTCCTATTACCAGACCTCTACCAGACAAACGTAAGTTCAAACACGTACCTTTTATTAAAGAAATCTCTTCTAAAAATACAGCCAAAAAAATTAAAATTGCAACAAAGTTACATAGTAGTAAGAAATTGTGTGACACAGTTAAAAATGCAGGAGTGACAGATCCTGAATTTATAAAAATTTTGCAGACACTCCCAAATTCATGTGAACTACGCATTCGTTACAAAAAGACTGAACCCAAACCTATTGTTGGAAATTTTAATATGGCGTCAGAAACCAGTGGTTCAAATTCTGGGATTTCTAAAAAGTCTTTGTATAAGCCAGCACCCAAGGAAAAAAACAAAGCCAAGTGTACAAACAGAAAGCCATTAGTGCAGAGTCAGCTTGTTGATCTCAATAATCCTACATCAGCAAAAATCTGCAAGAATGGGATGAAATCATTACCTACCCTAGAATGCAACTTTTTATCCCCAGATGTTCATAGAAGAGAAACAATTTGTACTCCAGGAAAAGGATCTATCTCTTGTGGACAATATGATGCTGAAGTTGATGACAAAATGAGTGAAACTATGAATGAGAAAGAGAATTGGAATAAAGAGGATTCGGTTGCAAAAGTTATTTGCCATGCACAATGTTCTGCAAAGAAGAAATTGCAGAGATATCATGGATACCCACTGACAAACAAATTGCAGATAGCTTAACAAAAAAGGGAGTCCCCTCCTTCAAAATTCTCCAATTCATATCTGAACCCAAGGAATCATCTGTCTAATTTTCAAGTATGCAGTCTTAAATCTTTGTTCAACTGTCTTTTTCTTTTTCCCTGCAGACAGCCATTTGATGTTGCCTCCTAAAATGTCCCACCTCAGTACCAGAAAGAAAAGCGTGGAAGTGTTAACATTCTATCTTGGCTTACGGGACGAGCAATTATCTCCCCTGATACTCTCGAGAAGAGAAGGCATTATGGGATGACAGGAAGTAAACAAACGGCCATATTGGTTTATGTGCGAGTGTAAGAAGAGGCGTGTAATAAAGGCGTCTCCGTATGCAGACTGTTAAAGTCTGAGTTCTTTGTGTTTAACATGCAAGATAAAGTTAAATTTAGTAAATGTTAAGATAAAGCTTGAAAATATTTATCATTTACTGTATTCAATCTATTGTCTTCATCCTTTATTGTTATATTCACAACATTTCAGCCCAAACATCCTTGATCAGGTGTTTCATGAAGAACTCAGGAGTCTAGGCAGAACTTCAAACAAAACCCTTTAATCTATGAGAGTAGATTATTCCAATTCCATTAACAATGACTAGGTACAAGTGTAGGTATTCCTTTTAATTTACCTGTAGTAGGAATTGAACCTGCAACTTCAATATGGTTTTATTTAGAGGCACTTTTCAACCAAATGCCTATATCCATTATGTCATGTATCCTGCTGGACAATTCAGCGTGAATCTTTGTATCACCTAATGTCTTTATCAACCAATGATATGCTACTCATTACTAAAATGTACAATTCTTACCTTAGCTTTTGGGGGGGGGGGCTTTTTTTAATATAGCCTTTCTGATTATTGGTTCTCATTTCATATTCATCTCTATACTTAGTCAACTCATAGGTCATTGGAGCCCAACCTATGTACTTCTAGTTAAAGACACCTTATTCTCCAATTTTCTTCCCAATCTATTATTTTAACTTCATCCCATAAGGGCAGATGGTTTCCTTTTTCTTTCCATATATGGCTAACTGTACCCAACTTTTTAATTTCACCACAGCATACTAGCCTTACTTTTATCAGGTTTATCAGTTCCAAAAATTCACACTGAATTGTTCAGCAGGTCACATGGTATGATGGATACTGGCATTTGGTTAAAGTGCTTCTTAGTGAAATCATCAGTAAGTTCAGGTTCAATCTTGACAAAATGCCAAATAACAAGGAATATTTACATTTGCTGAAAATTTGTACCAACTTATGGTTAATGGAATTAGAAAAATCTACCCCCATGGATTAAATAAAAGGTTCAGTTTGAAATTCCATGTAGGTTCTCAAGTTCAACAAGAAACACCTAAAGAAGGCCAAAGGACACATTGGTCAAAATGTTGTGTATATAACAATAAAAGAGGAAGACAATTGCCCAAATACACTAAATGATAAAAATTATGGTTTCTTTATGAAACTATTCTCATAAGTAATTAAAAACGCTTTATTTTCACAAGGTTCACCACTCTTGTAACTGGTGCCAGACTATGCTAAGTAAATATTTACATATATGTATAAATATCTTCCTAACACACTACATGTTACATAAGATGGTGGTAATTGTGGTGTAACTATTAACATCTCGGAAAATGGCCACAGTGACCAAAGTTCAAATCCTGGATGAGGATGTTTGCATTTTACTTCACACTAATGTCTTTGGGAAATGTGTGTCTTCTTTCTCCAGCTATGGATAAATAGTAAGGCAGATTGTGTTCTTTAGCCTTCGTTAGGCAACCAGTTTAGGGGGTAGGAAAATTCGGAAATCAAACTAGCTATAGTTCACTTAAAAATCAATCTTGCAGCACATCCTGCCCATGGGGGAGGGATTGGGTAAATACATACATAATACTTTTTGAATTTTGATAATCTCTTCAAATACCCACTTTTAACAAAAAATCTTACTATCAATAGATTAATAGTTCTAATGACAAAAGAAAACTACTCCGCCATCAAAATAATTCCCAATAAAAAATCTTCCAGAGGCTTGGAATATATTTGACATAACCAGTATTTAGCCACAGACTACTTTATGCTGTGATTTCCACAGAAAAACTATCAAAATATCTAAGGATAAAAGAGTAAAGCAAATTAAGAGATCTCTTTTAACATAAAGTCTTTTATATATTATCTGTCAGAATAGATCATTCTTGAACACCTTGTTTGATCAAGTCAAATTTTAAAAATGATTTCTCAAGCTGAAACATTTCTATACTCAGATAAACAAGGGACACCTGAGGAAGGTCAGAAGATAAAGCCGCCAAAACATTGTGTTCTAACTTATGACAATAAAGATGAGGACAGCAGTCAAAAAAATCATAACCAAAATAATTTTAATTATTACTTGAAATGAACTATTTTTTATCTTTATTCCATCAAACACATATGCATTCATTAACATGTGTGAAACTATAGATATTAGTATGGTAATATATACAGTTACCTAGACATATGTGTAGACACATGAGTAAGCATGAGTGTGAGCATGTGTATGCTTGTGAGTTGACCATAGGTGCATATACATGTGTATGTCCATATAGGGGCTGGGACATATTTGCATGGGTATACTGAGTGTGACCATATGTATTTTGTATGGGAACCACTAATCCAACCTTGTGAGTATAAATGAAGATGGTCAGATAAAGAGGAACCCCAACTTAAAAGAGCTTCAATTTCATTATCACACTTTTTAGGGTGTCTTGGAGACATACAGTCTGGAAATATTTCTATATCCAGGCCAAAAATCCACAAGTAGGAAATGTTCACCCCTCTGCATATATACAAGTCTGCTGAACAGAAGGGGCCAGAGAGAGCCTGCTTAGAGGATCTGCAAGAAACAATGTAAAGCCTGAAACCTAGGAGTCAGTTTAGTTTCACCAGCAGTCTACATAACAAAAGTGAGAACTCCATACACCGTCATTTTGTGAAGTGTCATACACACCTCTCCTCTTATAAACAATATATATTCAAGCTTTTTGTTTTCCCCTTTTTCTTCCATTGTGGACCAGTCTCAGACTCATGCATTTTGATCCAAACCTACAGAAAAATGCAGCATGATGTGGGGTGAGATTACCCAAAGGTACATGAACCACAGACGGAATTCCCACACATGTAAATTTCAAAACTATAAATAATTTTCTTTGTATTATTATAAAGTATCAATTGGTAAGTAATGTACAAAATTTATCATACATTTTTAGGTTTCCTTCCCCACATGAAAGCGCACTTAAATTTATGAGTAGACAACAGAAGTACATATAACCAAAAATAACAAAATCTGATAATACCCACAATAGCAAAAGTATTTTCCTGAAATTAAAATGTAATATAAGTACCACAAGTTAAAATATATAAATGATATTGCATTTTTTTTCAAAACATTAGGACTAATGCTTTCCTCAGTACATTAAACCATCTGATGGCAAGGCACTAGCCCTAGAGCTGTGGGGAATATGGAGTAACTCTTCATTGTCATTGCTCCCAGGTCCACTCTGACCTGGAGTAGTAGCACCTGATAGGGTCTTATCTATGAGTTAAATAGATCTGTTTAACCTTTAAACTGTGTAAATAAATGACTCACATTACATTGAATTGTTAGAAATAGAACTGTTTCATCATTTAACTGTGTATAAACAAATGACTGATGTTTAATTGAATTGTTAGCGATACATAACAATACTTAGAACAATTTGTGCTAATGAATGAGTAATGTTAAATAGAATTATTATTGTTGATTAGCAATTCTTGAAACTCTTTAACTGTATGCCTAAATTGAATTGATACTGTTACATACAGATGCTTGAAACATTTAACTGTGTACAAATAAAACTATTTATGTTAGATAACAATATTTGAATTTGTGTTTGAATATTTCAAACAATTTAACTGTTTGCAAACAATAGTAATACTGGTGTACAAACAAATTAGTTCTGACTCATTTAAAAATAAGATTATCTACAAACTATGCATTTATAAATCATCTATCTAGTGTGTGTGTGTGTGTGTGTGTGTGTGTGTGTGTAAAGAGGATTTGGTATTAAATAAACTATTATTGTTGATATGCCATAAAAACCAACCAACCAACTTTCTCTAGTTTTTCATCACAATTGGGCTGATAGATTCTTTGATGGTCTTTCGATGTCATGCATCTCCTAAAAAAGAACACCAGGGCCGACAAGTTTCAGGGTTCATATTGAGAAAATAGAAAATAAAAATTACCAAGTGATATCTAAAATCCAAAGATGAATTCTTAATGATGTATGGAATTATAAAAACACTTCTAGAATTCAAGACCATGACTTTCAGTTAAATTCCTAAAATTGTAAAATTCATCTTAAAATTTCCACAAGTCTTTCTCGTTATAACAATTAACAGTAACAAAAGAGTAAAATAATAGTAATAATAGAAAATTGCCAAACAACCAAATATTATTCCAATGCCAATTGATTTGGTGAAGGATGGTTTTCAAAGTGTGGAAATTTTCTGAAGCAAAAATACATTCTTAGTCTTTTTTAAACCTAATTAGTCCTACATTATATTTTATCTTTTTTTTTTAATTTCATTTTTATAGCTTTAAACTTAGTTAAAATATCCCAGGGTAGTGAAAATTTGACTGCCATTATTTTTTATAATTTATCTTTTATTAAATTAATTCATAAATTTGTACTCAAATTTTTAGTTTGTTTCTAATATCAATAACTAAATAGTGCTATTGAAAATCAAATGATTGCATTCACTTCCCTTTAAACCCTTGAGGAAGGCATGAATCCAGTTTTCCCTGCACTCTGTGCCATTGTCAGATACCATAACAAGTTCCAACAGTATTTAACTTAAGCAATGAATTATCTTCTGTTGCTGTTACCACATAACCCAACACTACTTGTGACATGATATTAAGAGAGGAGATGGGTACTGCCAAAGAAATGCACTTTAATTTTAAATCTTTCTAAGCCAAAAGAATAAAATCCCACATTCATAAAGACATTGAGGAGATGCACCCATCAACTGAGCATCAAGATATATAAATTTCCCAGAAGATAAAAAAAAAGTCTATATCTAGACTGTGTCATGTATGTCGGTTGTATGCTGTTCATTTAACCACAAAAGAAATTTTAAACTGTCACATGTGATATGATATAAGGAAAGTCATGAGAACAATAAGAGGAGATGCTACTTCTTGGCAAAAATGGTGTGTCTGCAAATTGACAATGTGCTAAATCAAAAAGCTGTTAAAAGCAAAATGTCTTGACACATAGATTCAAAGTTCAGCTAAAATATATCAGGCTAAATAAAAAAGAAATAAAAAGTAGTCTAAAGTATTGCTTTTGATGAAGATGTATCACAGTATTTATGTCTTCAAAATTATTTTTAAAAGACAATGGACAACCTGACAGATAAATGGTACCAGGGTGCTTTTCACTTTGACTCCAGAATAAGACACAAATATAAAATGCTTAATAAGCTGTTGTTATATTGGGAAATTTTATGAAGAAAAATAATACAGAATAAGCATTTTTTTTCTTAACCATTTCTTCTAGTTTTTAATAAATAATCAAATCAAATAATGAAAAATACTGGAAACAAAAGTTTTGCAATATTTTGCTAACATAAGGCACAAATTGTCCAGCTACTGAGACTTTTGCTGAGGTCACAAAGGTGACAAAACACTGGACTGTGAGATGCCAAGCTTGACTGATATTCTCTAAGTGCAGCTCATCTGATCTGCTTCTATGGCTTGGAGCACAGGTTTGGAATCCACATTTTTAGACCTAATTGACCTTACCTGATCATTGAGGTTCTTGAAATATTTTAAACCATCTGGTCACTATACTGTGATTAACTATGCATTCACCTTTTGCACAAATGTTTTTGGTTGCCTTCACAGTGTTATGGCAAAGTTTGAACTCATAAAGCAGAAGTTTTCTTGAATGAAACAACATTGCATATTCATCTGAACAACTTTCAAATTCCACATGGAATGAAACAATGTATCAGTGCACCAACTGCATTGATACTACCAATCATAGTGGGTAACTTTCACAGTTTAAACTGCTTCAAGCACATGATATACATTCCACAAACTAGCACATAACAAAATATTGCAAAACTCTTGGAAAGCAGACATTATGCGTTATTCTACACCAATGTAATCAAAGTCAGTTATGCTTTAGCTTTAACATTGAAGTTTAGTATAATACAAGTTCCTTTTTAGAGTAAGACTTTTAATTAAAACTTTAAAAAAGCTTAGTATGGCACAAGGCTAAATATGGAGAAGGAAGATTGTGAGGTGATGTGTTATTTAAATGAAGATCGGATGGTAGAAAAACACACTTCCACTTGAATCTGTTCCTAGTGATTGCCAACACAGGAACCAAAGCAAGGCTTAGCTTAAGACTCCATTCCCTGTACACCGCAAACAGCAGTACTCTCATTTTCTCTGGAACACAGGTCTAGCCTTCACGAGTCTCAAAGACTGGCTTGAAACCAAAAGTCCATTCTTTTATCCTTTCTCGGTCTCGGATAAGAAACCAAAATCTCTCGCTTGTGTTAGCCTCATTCTGGCCAATAATGCATCCGCTGTGTCATTTCAAAATTGATTTGCTGAAATTTGCCTTGCAGGTCTATGATGTCTACAAACAATTTGCCTTCTCTTGCTTTGGTAAGTTATGTCTTCGCCACAGGTGCTAATCTCCAAATAAAAAAGGACTTATCTACTTTGAAAGTCATCAATCAAAATTCTAGCTTTTTACCTGGCAAAACAAAATAACCACAAAACTTTTCTGTATGTTTTCTTTGGGGGCTGTCAAAAGGCAGCACTATTTCCTATAAATCTTATTAATTAATCACTGAATAATGGATATTATTACATTTTACAATTTGGGATCTTTCATCACCAGCATACAGTAATATAAAAAAGATTTTTTAAAAAAAGGTAAAAACCAAAAGAAAATAATAATGGCAAATCCTCAAGTCACTGGTCAATTGGAAAGAGAAATAGAGACACACAGAGTTGATAAAAATAAAGAACAAAACTTTATTAACAAATCAACTGAAGTAATAAAGAACAAAAAAGTTCAAAAATCTCAATTAAGGATATGACTAATAGCATAAGAAGTCAGGGGTGAATGATGTGTAATTTGGCAAGTTGTATGTTCTTTGGGACAAAGATGTATTCCTTAAGCACTTATCTGTTTATTTTCTTGTTTCTTCCTCTACTTGCTTTTCTCTCTCCCTTTTCTCTTTTTATTTTCTTTCATATAACATGTATTCATCCTCCATAGGTAAAATCTTTTCCCTTTCACCAAGTATTTAGTTTCAGCATTAAGATGCCTCTAATACGTCATATCAGATTATCCAGTTCTTAGATGGATCAATTAGAGAGTTCAGAGTTGAACAATTCTAGTCCATCAGGAATTCACATCTCCAACGTCTCAAAGAGCTTTGTATCCTTACTTCCACTTAAGGACACTACCAGTTAGACTGTTTTCTTCCCACCAAAAGATTTCAAATCACCAGATCCTCAGATATTTGCCTCTGACAACCAAACATGGGATGCTGGGCAGTCATGCATGATTGAACTAGTGGATAGTCATTTAAAATGAGAGAGACAGATCCATTTCATGCTGCTACTATAGAGGAGGGTCTTGGGTTGAGTAAGTATCACTGTCTAGGTTGCCAAACACCCTTTATAATAGTGATTGTGGTCCACACTGAGTAAGAGATAAAACTACTAGAGCTTATTTCATTAAGTTCCTCAACTATTTTCTCTAATAGGAAAGAACATACAGTAACAAATGAACAGTAAAACATAAGTCAAAAGAAAATAAAGAAATTATTTTGTAACTGAAATTAAGTTGATAGAAAAATGGGTTTTTTTTTAAACATTTTTAACAAAATATTTTATTTGTGCAAATTCATTGCATCATTATTTAGTCAGCAAAATATCTTTTTTTACTTTCAATGATCTTAGATTATAAGAAACATTTTCTATTCATCATAAAAATAAAACCAATTCAAAATTTCATTTGAATAATTATTTAGGAAATTGTTTTGAAATCTTGAAAATTGTTTGACTCTTCATTAGATAAGGAATGTTGCATTAAAGAAAACAATTAATAATCTGATGATTAATAAGGCTGGAAAAAAAAAGTGGCTATTCCAACTTTATGAGTGTTTGATATTGGTTATTTGCAAACTAAGAGCACACATTATCATGCAAGAAAATTACTAGACAATTTCATTGCCTAGAAAAATCACTTCCCCATTCAAATCTATCCTTTAGAACAACCCAATTGCTCACTGTAGTATTGTACAGTAATAATTTATTCAGGTTCCAGTAATTTCTAATCAAAAATACTTCTTAAATCCCATCAAACAAAGATTATTTGATTCCTGTAGATTCCATTTGAATTTAGATATTCAAGGCTATATTGAAATGAACAATGATTTCCTTAGTTCAAGATTTTATAATATATTTAATTTTTTATCATCATCAACTATCTTGTCCTAGAATAAAATTTTTATCTTTCCAGCTAATAGAAAAAGAAAAATGTTTTAATATTGGCCATTATTTGTCAACATTTCTGGAATGAAGCTTGTAATTTTCATCATTTAGAATATTCAGACCATTATCTTCATCTCGATTGTTATATTTATGATATTTCAGCTGATGTGCTCTTCAGCCTTCTTCAGGTGTTTCATGTTGAATTCAGGAGTCTACAGAGAAATTCAAACTGAAACCTTTATTTATAATCCACAGGAATAGATAGTTTTAATTCTATTAGATTGGGCACAAATGTTAAGCTATAGTAAGTATTCCTTGTTATTTACCTGTAGTCAGGATTTAACCTGCAATCTCCAAATCATTTCACTTAGCTCTTTAACCAAATTCCCTTAACCATAACAGGAGGTACAAGTGTTAAATTATAGAAAGTATTCCTTGTTATTTACCTGGAGTTGGAATAGAACCTGCAACCTCCAGATCATTTTACTTAGAAACACTTCTCAATCAAACACCTATATCCATTATGCTATGTATCCTGCTGGACAATCCAGAGTGAATTTTTAGGACTTATAAAGCTAATGTATTTATCAATCCATGAGATACTACTTTTCTGCACAAGTTTTTTTTTTTTTTTAAACCTTAGTGCATATTGCAATTTTTTTCAAGCTTTTTTGATTATTATTTCCCATATCATATTCATCTCTATACTTGGTCTGCTCAACAGGTCACTATAGTCCAACATATGAGCTGCTTCTTTAAGACACCTCATTCTCTAATGTTCTTCCTTATCTATTATTTTCACTTCATCCCATAAGTGCAGATGGTTTCTCTTTTCTTTCCATATATAGTCAGCCATAACTGACTTTTCAACCTCACCTTGACATACTGCTTTTCGATATTCCTTTAGCCCTACCTTTAGTAGATGTGTCTTGCCTTTGTATATTTTGCCACAACTGCATGGGAGGGAGTATATCAAATTCTTGGTCATGTTGTATTCTGTTGGGGCATGAAACACCTGAAGAAGGCCAAAGGATGCATCGGTCGAAACATTGGGAATATAACAATGAAAATTAAGACAATGGTCCAAATATAGGCTAAATGATGAAAAAAATATCAGCCATTGTTCCTTTTAATAAATTCAGATGGAACCCATTTTCTAAGACTTTGAAGTTTACCTAAGATTTATAAATAATCTACTGCAATTAACTAATTGCAAAAGCAAGTTGAGTAAACTTCAAAAATACTTCTAAGACTTCCTTTATAATGTGCAAAACAGCATGGGGATATTTTGCATATGATATTGATATTTAGCTTCCAGAAATTCAATGACTCAAAATATAAAAGAATAAATCAACAAATGATCAATGAAAAATATTTTTTCATTCTAATTCTTTTGCCAAAAGTCATTTTTTAACATCTTGTATGGTAAAACTAATTTCAAAAATTTAGCAAATTTTCCTTTACATTTGGACATTTAGACAATCTTGAAATTATGTAAAAACTTTTATTTTATCAAAAGGAACAGAAAATTTTGCTTTGATTTTTATTCATTGTAAGTGAAAGTTAACAAACAGAACTTAGTATTGCACAGTTGAAATTTCAATTTGTTTGTTCTTGTTTCTTTTTCAATGAAAAGCAACTCACACAATAGAGTTTAGCAAGCTAGTCTCACAGGCCATTACTAATAAGGTAAGTTTGATCCTAAGTAGCTAATATATTTGGCCTTGTGCCAGACTGAGCAATGTCTAGTAAATATTTATTATTGTAAAACATTCTTTTTTTTCTAATTATCTTGACTAGATATAAAAAAACATAATTAAAAATTACAATATTAGTAAAAACTATATATGTGACAGACAACACTTTTCAAGTATCAACAAAGGGTTGGATTGTTACAACATTTAATTTTTTTCATTTCAGTTTGGGGAATTCAGTTCAATTTACATCATGCTATTATTCAACAATACCAAAAATGTATGATCTAAAAGTACAATAACAAAAGGACTTCCTAAAGTGTAAAAGAAAATAATACAAATAACTTCTTTTCAAATCACCATTACACAAAACTTAGACAACTGATAAACAAGACTGGAAATTTATTATGAAGCCATTTTTCTCAGTCTGAGGCAATTTTAATCAGCATGATAGCTATTTTGAACTTAATTTGAATTAGTAACAACTAGCATCAACTTATAAAAAAAGTTTCAAACTCAATAATTTATAAAATACACAGGTTTTAATACTCAGCTATTTCAGATAAGAGAAGATACAAATATCAAGTTTTGGGGGATGTATGTAGTTTTATATAAAACACTGATTTAGTTTAATTTCACTAACAATTGTTAATTAATATTCTTAAGCATTTGGCAAGAGCCAGTAAAACTTCATGATTCATAGATACACCTACATAAAATTGATTTGGCCTTTCTAACAAGTGACAAGAGAGAGATACTTAAATGCTACCCTACTGATAATTTGGCAATATAATATTTTGTTACTTTAAAATTCCTGTGCATCTACCACAGAGCAGCAGTGAGTAAGTAAGTTAGTCATATGCTAAATAAGTTTCATTGTCATTTAGCAATAAAACTGAATACAATTCTATTTCATATGAATAACTTAAAGCAATGCATTTAACATAAATGTAATACAATACTTGTACAAATAAGAGTTGTGTCCATGCGTTCGATGTACACATTAAAGAGTAGAGAAATTCTACTCTTTTTGTGACGACTTTTTTATCTCCTATAAACATTTTTTGCACAACTGCTGACAGCCTTTAACATCAACAAACAGTAAATATTTTTTTAAAAGGCATCTATTTTACAGAGGTACAAACACAGCTCATTGTGTTCTGACCAAGACTCGGAGAATAACAGCTTAGTTCCAGAGACCCTTCCCCTCGAGCAGCACTTACCCTTCATCTAAATATGGTAAGGATTTATTGACTGGTGCCTAAAGTGCCCCTCATGCTGATGGAATTGAAGCAATTTTTAAATTATGTTACTTGGTTTAATAGTATATCAACACTTGATGGTTATCTAATGCCAAATCCAGTTTATACATATGATATATCATTTTTAAGTGAATGGTTTATAGGTACAATTGTAGATAACTTTATTTTCACATGAGTTAGAGCTCATTTGTAAGCACACAATTAAACAGTTTCAAGTACTGCAATTTATTGTTTGCATACAGTTAAATAGTTTCAAGTACAGCTATCTAACACTAATAGTTCTATTTGCACACAGTTAAATGGTTCCAAGTATTGCTATTTAACTTAGGAATATTTGATAAATCAAATTACCAATCTAATTTAATAGTAGTCATTAGTTTAAACATAGTTAAATGGTTTCAAGTATTCCTATTTAATACTAATAATTCAATCTAATATCAAACATTTGTTTGCACACAGTGAAATGGTTTCAAGTATCGTAAAGGATTAAGTAGTTCTATTTGACCCATAGATGGGACCCCAACAGGCACCATCACTCCAAGTCAGAGTGGATCTGGAAGTAATGGCAATGAAGAGGTACTCGACATTCTCCAAAGCTCCAACGCTGGAGCCTCACCATCAGATGGTTAAGTGTCACATTCTGTATACTCTTGGGGCGGGGGGGGGATTACCCCTCTGCAGAAATACAGTCAGCATATTCTATAAGCATAGCCAAATGGGCTGAGCAATCTTTTAAAACTGTTGTCTGAGAGGTTTGTTTCCTGTATAGCACCCCACATTAAAACAACCTAGTGTCTCTTTTAGCTTAATGGGAAGCTAAATAATATCCAATACTAACCTTCCTCTTTTTTTGAGGGTCTAGAGTAACTATTCTTAACAATTCAGAACAATTTTTTTGTAGGCTACTCATATCCTTTAAGTGTCCATTCTTGTTTTTAATAAAATCATAACACAATTACAATAATCCTATATAATATAAAAATTTGGTTTCCAATGTGTGATGCAATACCCACCCAGTATAGAATGTAATAAATTCTCTAGTAGATTCATTATATTTTTTGTAAAAGTTTCAGAAAGGAATCAATTTTTATTTTCTTTAACTTGATTCTGTCATTTTTTTTTTTTTTTATAAAATCAGTTACATAATTTTTTGTCTATATTTCAACATTTAATCTTTAATCAAGTGCGGCTGAAAAAGTTTTAATATTACAAAATGACAAAAATTGCATCACATTGATTTAAGCTAATCATTTTAAAAAGAATTTTGAAATGAGGTCAAAAAATCAATTTAGAAAGATTTCAATTTCATTTCCCTTTAATTCCAGTATGAAAATCAATAATGTAAAATAAGAATTTAATGTCTATTTCTTCAATTACTTGATGTCATGAATTGAAATATACATCTGCTCATCTATCTTCCTACATAAATTGGATCCAAAGTGTCAGCAGAGAGAAAGTCAAACTTTTTTACTCTTTACGATTGACAACTCAAAATCAAACTACAAGAGTAAATCAAAATTTTTGCAGTATTTTGGTATTATGAGACAATTCGGCAGCTTCGGATGCTCTTGCTGACATTGTGAAGGGGATGATACACCCTGAACAGGAAGATGCTAAGCATGCCTGATACTCTCTGAGTGCTACTCACCAAATCTGCTCCTATGGATAGTAGCACAGACTCAAAATCTATGGTTTTAGACCTACCTAACCTTGCCTGATCATCAAGGTTGTTGCAAACCAAGTGAAATTTCTTGAATCATCTGGTTACTATACAGTGATCAATTGTACCTTTACTTTTTGCACAACAAATGTTTTTGATTGTTTCGATGCCATTATGTTTTACAAGTTCAAATTGCATAAGTTCTCAAATAAGACTACATTGCACATTTATTCTTATGGCTTTCAAATCACACACACACAATGAAGCAATGTACAACATGTAAGCACACTAAATACTATGATACTACCAACCACAGTGGGTACCTTCCTTGGCTTGAACTACTTCAGTTATTTGATAAACACACAGCAAAGTAGCAAAATATTTTGACTCACCCAAGTATTTATTAGTTTATCATTTGTGGCAATAATAATAGAGCCTATCCAACTGATCTTCAGGACTTTTAATCTTACAATAACAAGAAAATATAAGCAAAAGAGATAAAACAAAACATTATACTGCCCAGATTAATTGATAATAAGTGTTATGAAAAGAGTTATTTAGGAAAAAACTTAGAGAAATAATTAAGATTTGAAATATAATTAGTAAAGCAGACATCTAATCATGACAGTCAAGTCTACCATGGGAAATGAAAAAGAAACAGCAATTAAAGAAAGTTGAGTCATTTTGTTAAAAATTGTAGCCATTTGTAATGCTTGATATTTAAGACATAGTGAAGTTCATAATTTATGAAGAATTAACTTTAAAGAAAAAGAAAATTTAAATCGGGTGACTATTTCTATGGGAATAAAAACATGGCATTCAGCCATAATAGATTAAATAGCAGACAGTACTATATAATTTTTAATTTTAAGGAAGAAAAAATGTTTTTCTGATTGCTCAACACATTTCAGTAGATTCAAACCATCAACAGAAACAGTGACAAAAATATTAAGGCTCAGAATTTTTTTTTTTTTTAATTTTTGAAAGCTAAAACAGCACATAAATATGTTTATCAGTTTTTATTTTATTTATTTTTATTTTTATTTTATTTTATTTATTTTATTTAAAATTTTCTGCTCAATGTACATTTGAGGCATATAGAACAAAAACATATTTCTGTAAGAGTTATTCAAGTGATGTCAAAAGTTAAGATTTAAAATTGATAACGGAGAGCCTTAATTTTTTATGATTAGAAATGTGATTTTTTAATCATTTCCTTTTTAAAAATTATAAATATGAGGATCAGTAAATAAGTTTCCAAACTTTTTTCGTATGGGCATTTTTATTGATAGTACACACATGAAACTCTAGTCCCCTTTGAAGAAATCTCCTCCAGCTGCAATGCACTTGTTGTACTGTTCCAACAACTTCTGGAAGGCCCCATGGAAGTCCTCTTGTGTGAGCATGTCAATAACCTTCTTCACAGCCTCTTTCATCTCCTCAATTGTCTCATAATGACAGCCTCTGAGCTTAGAGAATAACCAAAAGTCACAGGGAGCAAGGTGTAGACTATAGGGAGGGTGAAGAACTGTCTTGATGCCCATCTTGTCTGTGACAATAGTCTGTGACAAGGATGGAGTTGTGGACTGGTGCATTGTCCTAGTGGAAATGCCACTAACCCAAATGAAAAGTGCTAGCCTCGTTCCAAGGAATCTCTTCCTGAACTCTCTTAAAACCTCAACATAGTAACCCTGACCCTAACCCTTTGGCCAATCAACTCTGGTGTATTGACTTCCTTACTCCTCCCACACCTCTCATCATCCCTCACAGACTCTCTGCCTTCCTTGAATCTCTTATGCCACTCAAAAACTGATGCTCAATTCATGCAAGAAGGTTGAAAAGCAGTCTGAAGCATTCCATATGTTTCTGTGGCATTTTTTCCAAGTTTCAAACACAATTTTATTGCATATCATTCTTCTAAAATGTCCTCACATCCAGATTGCATTTTGAAATTCACCAGCTGTGACAATCAGGCTTTAGTAGGGTGTATTCCAATTCCTGCTGTAGCTGTTCATTTGAACCTGAAATCATAAAAATTGGTCAGTCATCTCATAAGATGTATAGCTATAACATACTGAATTTTCAAGAGTCTATGACAATTTTAAATACCTGTACAAAAAAATTCTGGAAACTTATTGAAGGCACCATGTAACCACACACACAATATATATATATGTTTCCAGGGAAAAGAGTAGTGACCTCCCCTACACCTTGATGAAGTAGCCATTGAAGAGAGACCCTTCAGGTTAACCCCCGACTACAGTCAGCCAACTTATATATATATATATATATATATATATATATATATATATATAAGCAACTGCATAATCTCTTACAGATCACTGCTGTCCCTCATAATTTCACAGCTTCACCATCCCTCCAATCATGTCCCCAAAGGGACTCATCAATCCTGATGCAGATTCACAAAGTCTGAAGCGAATAAAAAAAAAACATTTCTATTTCAAACTACACAGTTTATTCAAACAATTCTAATTCAGCTAATTTTGTTTACACAGTTAAATGTCAAAACAGTTCTATATATAACAATTCAGTTTAGTGTAAGTACAGTTTCAATGTCAAAAACAGTTCCATTTCAAACGATTCAGTTTAGCATAAGCACACAGTTTAAATGTAGGTACAGTTTAATTGTCAAAAACATTTCTATTTAAAGCTATTCAGTTAATCAAACAGTTCTAATTCAAACAATTCCGTTTAGCATAAGTATGCAGTTAGTTCTATTTAACCCATAGATAGGACCCTATCAGGTGATACCACTCTGGGCCAAAGTGGACATGGGAGCAATGGCAATGAAGGGGTGCTCTACATTCCCCAAAGCTCCAGCATCACTGGAATCTCACTATCAGATTGTTTTAGTGTCATATCCAGGACACTCGTTGGGTGAGGGGAGTCTTACCCCTCTGCAGAGAAGCAGTCAGTGTATTCTACAGCCCCAGCCAACTGGGCAAAGAATTATGATTATTGACATATCCAGCCTTAGAGAGCAAAATCCAACCACATCTTCAGTTATCCTGTTCTTACCAACATTAGAAGTGTTTCCCTTCAGAAGTTGACACTTGAAGTTCACATGCTCAATGTGTTCCCTTTCAAAACTGGTACAGTCATCATCCACATGGTTTCTGCATTTAGTTCTCTTCAAAGCCAGCTTTTCCCAGTTGTCAGGATCTATTTACATATTCATAAAATTGCTTTTTAAGCAATTCTTATACCTCTTCCAAGGCTTATGCTGCAGGCATTTACCAACATGTAAACTGACCCTAAAGGATTTGCTTTGATAATCTACCATTACTCATATGCATAATATGACCTGCCCACTGAATTTGGGTTGTTAGGAGGACACCATGTTTCAGTTGAATAAAAAAAAAAAATTTTTTTTAAATCAAAACACAGAACCTAGAAACATTTGTCTTATGGGTAATATTACTATTAGTCCATACCCATTTTTCAAGCATCTCATCAGCAAAATAATTCTTTTAAATACGTAGGCAAATTTCAGCATCAAAAGAGCCATCATTAATCAATGTACTTCTGAAATAAGTTAAAGTTTCAGCAACCAAACTAGTACAATGAATGGTTATGAATGGCTTAATAAATAGCTCACACTTGTTACATTACTTTTATTTTTGTCAGAGTAATTTTTAAACCAAAAGCAAAATCCATGAGATCACAAATAGATCTACAATATGTTGTACATGGTGTAATGGTTATTGTCGTAGGAAATGGATATGGTGACAGAAATTCAAATCCTGGATGAAACTGATTGAATTTCCCAAAGCTTTAAAACTCTTGGGAAAGGTATAAATCCTCTTATTCTCTCCAGCTATTGGTAAATAGCAGGACAGGCTGATTTCTTAAGCCTTGGTTAGGCAACTAATCTAGGAGAAGGAAAACTCTGAATCCAAACCACTTAAACTCTGCTTAAAATTGATGCTGTGTCACATCCTGCCCAGGCAGAGGGGTTAGTAAATACATACAATATGTTGGATGTAATCCTCAATATGAGCCAGAAAGTCAATATCAGTGTAAAAGAACTCTCTAATCAGTGTGTGAAAATTCTTTGACTTGAAGTTGAACATTCTCAAATCAAAAATCCTTTGTGTAATTCTGAATTCCAAAAGAACACTCCTCTTACAATGCTGAAATGCATATGTTAGCATCACAAAAAAGCATATCAAGAACAGTGCCAGTGCAAGTCATCTGCCTACTTAAGTCTGTTATCTAGTGGACTCTCATCCGACAACTTAACAATCATGACAACTCTAGCCTTCATGCCACAGTGCAATTGCTTGAGCATATTCACAAATATTAGTGGGCACACTATTTTTCCAAGTATCATCCAAAGTGCATCCCTGTTAACCATATTAAAAGCTTTTGCTAAATCAACAAAAACCTGATACAGAGGGATCCATTGTTCAATTAATTTACTTCTCCTGCATCAGACTGGCTGAAAATAGTATGTTGGTTACTCCCCTTCCAAGTCTGACTACTTTGTAATTCTGAAATGGCTAAAGGACAGAAATTGATTCAGAAAGGCACTGAAAAGAATCTCACCAACTGAATCCAAAAGAGTGATTCCACATTAGTTGTGACAAATCCCTTTTTCTCTTCTGCTCTTGTACCAACAAACTAAAACACCAACAACCCAAACATTGTGATTCGATTGAATACAGCATGCTTTACATTTTCAATAGTTCAACAGGGAGGTCATCCAGGTGCTCTCTCAGAGTTAATTTGTTTTATTGCTATTTCAATTTCAGCATAAGTTGGCAATTGGTCCATCTCAAATTTTGTCTTGCACTGAAGAAGACTCTCCAGAACATCAGCCATCATCATTAATGGATTATCAAATAGATTAATGAAATTCTGTTGTAATCATTGGAGGATTTTTTCCTGGTTCTTTGATAATTGCGGAGTTGTCCCTTGACCTTAGAGGAGCAGGGGAAGAAATTAGTGGACTAAACTTCACACACAAGGCCTTAAACAAAGATCCTTTTCATCAAAAACACTCTGAATTTCAGAAGAAACGTTAGACAACCATTATTTTTCATCTTCCTTAGTAACATATGCTTGGACTCTATATATGCCTTCATGATATGTTGGAGTGAGGATATATTCTGTAGTGTACTCACATAAAGTACGCTTTTTATTTCCAGTAACTGACTGACAGCAGGTTTGTTATCATCAAACCAATCTTTATGTTTCCTCACTCTAAATTCCAAGTACATCTACACCAGTGAAATAAACTGAGTCTCTAAAGTTTTCTCATCTACCATCAAAGTCCAAACAATCAAATTGTTTAGTTAAGTTTGCATAAGATTCTTTATGAAAACATGGAGTTTAAACCTTCCTTGCATCAAACTATAATTTGCTTCCCATTCTGCACTACACGACACATACATTACAAACACTGCTAATATTATGTCTGCTGTTTATGATAAAATCTATCATATGGCCATGTTTTGATCTTGGGTGGACCCAAGTAATCTTATATTTAAGAGTTTACAGGTAAAGAATATTGCAAAGAGTCAAATTGAGCTCTGGACAAAGCTCAAGTAGCTTTAGACCATTTGCATTTAATTTACCATACCATATTGACCGAACATATTCCATACCTCAAAATTCCTACCAATGTATGAATTAAAATCACCAAGGATGATCAACTTATCATTTGTGTTACACCTCCATGTGCCCAGTGGGCTTGCAGGGTACCGTTCGTTCCCACCAAGTTCACCAGTTGAAGCAGGACACACACGTTGGCTGTGGTTTGCCAACACTATTTAATATTACAGATATCACCAACTCCCTAGCTGAACCACATTTTAAAGTCCTTAGGTGGGTTATAGGAGAATTATTAAAAGTCAACACAGCTAACTGGCAAGCTTTCCCCTTCAAATACAAGGTCTTCGACAAATACAAAACTTACACAACAAAAAAGGACTCTGAACTGCCGTGTTTGGGTCAACAAGATAAATAATTCCACCTTTTTATTCTTTCATTACTGGGCTGCCATAACACATTGATAGAGATATGCGCGTCTTATTTCAGTTAAGACCAAGACTAATTATTGTCTCTTTCCTTGTGGACAAGTCTTTTCTTTGGGTATTCATTTAACGAGGCTCACCATACCTCCGAGTGCGAATTTATTTAAAGGAGAAGCTTTTTCTTTTCTCTCAGTGTTCTCTGCGTGGCATGACTTTGGAATTTGGGTTTCTTCCGTGTCCCAAATTAGGGGTCTTCACTCTCCGACAAAGAAACGGCAACTAATTAGTTTCCGTAGTTTGAAAAATTATGTGTTGGCTTTTTGGCAGTTCATTCCTCACTACCAATCATGGTCGCGGTCTGCCTCTCTTCACTGATGCATACATGGCTAATAGAGAGTGGGGTTCTCTCATGACCATGTCCCCTTGTGCTAATAGGGAGGGTTGAAGAGAAACGGCCTTTCCACAGATTTTATTCTTGATTACTACTATAGTCGGCTGATGGCCAGCGTGTCACACCTATTTTCCCATAACCCAATGAATGTATGAAGGTGTCATATTTCCTCATCACATTTGGCATTGAGACAATAACACTACGAAGGGCTTCATAAAAAGTCATGACAGTCTCCTCATCAGCCGAGCGTGTTAAGGTGTAAACAGAGAATGAAGTCACATATCATCCACACTGGAGTTAGATACACAGTTTCATTATGTGATCATAAAAACATGAAGGAAACTAAAAATTTTGCCAGTGTCGTTTTAATGGTAAATTCAATACCCACTTCATATTTTTCTCCCTCGGGCTTTCCAGCCTAAAAGAGTTTATCACCTAATGATATTTCAGTCAACTGATCCTCTTTTGCCAGTCGAGTTTCCAAGAAAGCAGCAATATCAATCAGTAATCTCTCAAGTTCTTTCGTTATAAGTGCTGTTCTTCTTTCTGCATGGTTTGGAGAACTATAATTTTGAAGTGTTCTAACATTTCAACAACAGATGTTAAGTTTGACCCAGTTATTTGAAAATGGTTTTATATTTCTTTTCTTCCCACCAAAAATGAACCATTCTTTGCAAGAAACTAACCTATGTTGAAATGACAGGTAATATTTAGAGCACCTTTTCTAGCACTTTCCCCAGTAGTCTGTGAGCAGTGCTCACCTTAATAGAATTGCTCAGACACAAGAGTCTTCAAAAGAGTCGGTCTCCATCATAAAAGAACACAACAATGATGAAAGGATAGGATTCCTGCAGCCCATGTGTAGATATGAAATTGTATGCTACCAATTGGTCAAGTCTTCATATACACCTCCATCACCATGGGCCTTTTTTTAAGAGAAAGGTGGGTAGATGAAAAGAATGAGAGGGAATATTTGTACATCATGGTTTCATAGTGGCCAATACCTGTACAATATGAATACTACTTTCTAAGTCTTCATGATGATTATTCATTGACAAGCCAAAGCAAGATAATCAATAATCATGTCACAACTGCAGGAGTTAATGTCAGAGTTTTCCTTCTCCCAGTTGAATAACTTGACAAAGTATAAAAGGTTCAATACTCCGAGGAACAATGTGCTAGATGATCGTTGAGTAAACCCCCCCCTGATAGGTCTTATTTTTCATATTGCAAAGTGTCTAGCCACTCTCCTGGCCAGACAAACTCAGTGGGGGTAGCAGTTTAGTCACCAATGACCCAACTATCAAATAGGTAGTACTGAAGTACATAATGCCAGTAGCACTTTAAGCAACCTGACACCATGTTTTCTTTCGATTCTGTAGGTGTTTATTTGTGGGTAGAAGCATATATATATATATACACACACACACAACAACAGAAAAAACATGCTTCTACTTTAGTCCTTAATCTACATTGATTCTAATCTAATCTCTTTTCCTAAGAATTGTGTACTGAGTCACCTTCCCAAAGGTATCTGTAGATATTTTTGTACAGCCATACTATTAAAAAAGGATAAAGAAATATCGGATGACTACATTTAAATTAAGACTTAAGATGATAGTTTCCTGTAAAAGGAATTAATTTTCGCCAAATAAAATGTACTGATGTTAGGAATAAAATGATGTCTATTCAAGACTTATTAAAATTAGTGGTTAGGTTTGGTTTAGTTTGGTTTGGTGGCATATCAACCTTTTTAGGTTATTTAACACCAAATCGCTTTTTATGTAAATAATCAGTTCTATTTAAAACAATTCGGTTTAGCATGAGTACACAGTTTAATTGTCAAAAACATTTCTATTTCAAACTATTCAGTTATATAAAATAATTCAGTTTAGTGTAAGTACAGTTTCAGTGTCAAAAATAGTTCAATTTAAAACAATTCAGTTTAGCAAAAGCACGCAGTTTAAATGTAAGTACAGTTTACTTGTAAAAAAAACATTTTTATTTCGAGCTATTCAGTTTAGTCAAGCAATTCTACTTCAGCTAATTCAGTTTTGTAAAAGTACAGATTTTGTTTACACACAGTTATATTCAGAACAGTTCTATGTTAATTTAGCTTAGTGTAAATACAGTTTCAATGTCAAAAAAACAGTTGCAGTTATATGTAACAATTCAGTTAAGTGTAAATACAGTTTTAATGTCGAAAAAACAGTTCTATTTCAAACAATTTGGTTCAAATGTAAGTACGGTTTAATTGTCAAAAACATTTCTATTTTAAGCTATTCAGTTTAGCATAAGTACGCTGTTAGTTCTATTTAACCCAGAGTGGACCGGGGAGCAATGGCAATCAAGGGGTACTCCATATTCCCCAAAGCTCCAGCATTACTGGAACTTTACCATCAGATTGTTTAGTGTCATATCTAGGACACTCGTTGGAGGGGGGGGTCTTACCCCTCTGCAGAGGTGCAGTCAGTGTATTCTACAGTCCCAGCCGACTGGGCAATACACAGAGTTAAATGTCAAACAGTTTTATTTCAGATAATTCAGTTCAGCATAAGTACACAGTTTAGACGTCAAAAACAGTTCTATTCTGAGCAATTCAGTTCAGGACAAGTAAGCAGTTCCAATGTCAAAATAGTTCTATTTTAAACAATTCAGTTTAGCATAAATATGCAGTTTAAATGCAAAAATCAGTATAGTGAAAGAAGCATGGTTTAGTTCTATTTAACCTATAGATAGGACCCTTATCAGGTGCTACCACTCCGGACCAGAGTGGATCTGGGAGCGATGGCAATAAAGGGGTATTCCGCATTCTCCAAAGCTCCAGCATGGCTGGAACCTCATCATCAGATTGTTTTAGTGTCATATTCCAGGACACTCGTTGGGGGGTTCTTACCCCTCTGCAGAGAAGCAGTCAGTGTATTCTACAGCCCCAGCCGACTGGGCAATACACAGAGTTAAATGTCAAGAGTTTTCTTTTAGATAATTCAGTTTAGCATAAGTACACAGTTTAGATGTCAAAACAGTTCTATTTTGAGCAATTCAGTTTAGCATTAGTACGCAATTTTATTGTCAAAACAGTTCTATCTTAAACAATCCAGTTCAGCATAAATATGCAGTTTAAATGTAAAAAAATGGTAAACACCGACCACCATTTAGTTCTATTTAACCTATAGATAGGACCCTTATCAGGTGCTACCACTCCGGGCCAAAGTGGACCTGGGAGCGATGGCAATAAAGGGGTACTCCACATTCCCCAAAGCTCCAGCATTGCTGGAACCTCACCATCAGATTGTTTAGTGTCATATTTAGGACACTTGGAGGGGGGGTTCTTACCCCTCTACAGAAAAGCAGTCGGTGTATTCTACAGCCCCAGCTGACTGGTCAAAAAATTAGTGGTTAGCTAGATCATTTTACAAATACTTATTACTATACAAAGTTCTATTCTAACCAGGTGCATCACATTGCTGGCCTTGTGCCAGATTAAGTGAAACTTGGTAAGTAACTATATAAATTATTTCTGTGCATAGTATTTAGCAGCATGCATATGATAGATCTTTTTAAACCCACTATTTTCATAATTTGTATAAACATGATAAAACTTCTGTTAGTAAACAGTTCTTAGAGAAATATATTGGTAAATCCTATTTAATTTGTCATATATCACTTAGAAAAGAGATGGCATCTGCCATATCTGCCTTTGAAATATAATAAAGGATATCAAAACAACTTTCACTATTAGTATACTAAACAACCAACAAAATGGCTTCATTCATTCATTCATTCGAACTAAAAATAATTATTATCTGCTCACAAAAAGAAATTCCTCATAGCATAATTATTTATTGGGTTGTTTCATGAATAAGGAGTTAGCAAACTGATCAAATTCTGTAAACAACATGTGAGTTAACATTGAATTTAAGGCCACCAAAGCCAATCATTAAGTGAGTTTTACAAAACACTCTTCATGAAAATAATGCCAATACTGCCAACTATCAGTTGCTAAATATTTTACATCTAAGAATCATTTTCATTTTTCTTTCTATGGTGTACCTTAGCAGTGTTGTCATTGTATCAGTGTTGAGTTGAATAATTGTACTGTTATTTGACATATACCCTTCCAATTAACATTTAATAATTCAGTAACGTACAGGTAGCCTTACAACTTCAGCAAAAGCATCCAGAATTGCCAAATTGTGTCTCACATTAAAAAAATATTACAAAACATTTTATCAACCTTACTATTAACTTACCAAATATCTCCACTTTACACATAAAACCCAGTAGATATATTTTAAAACCATCCTTAGAGGAAAAGTAGGAATAAATTCATTTATTACATATGAAATATATAAGCAAGAGAATCTATTGATGGCCAAGATACTTATATATTTCATACTAGATACATTAGTCAGTGGTTTAAGCTGACAAAATTTCAGCAACCCATCAATCATATCATTTGATTAAAAAAATGTTTCAGTTAAAAGTTACTTGTGAATTAAACAGACAAAATCAAAGAAAAACTAGTAATCAACTAACACCAATACAATCTTAAAGAAAGTATTTTAAATAAGCCATTCAACTTAAAATATTTTCCATCAATTCAATTCCATAAAATAATAGATGTTCTAAAATTAGAAATGCATTTTTAAATAAGAAAATGTTTTCTCCATTCTTATGGGAATCATAAGAAAAAACTTAATTTTATCAAAACCATTACAGGATCTTAAAAATAAATATGATTTTTCTTTATTTTTATTGAATCTTATCAAATTATGTAAATAAAATGCATTAGAGTTTTACCTTCATTCTCAAAGGAAAATGAAAATAAATCTAATAAACAATACAACTGGTAGGCATTAAAAGAAAAATAAATGTAGATATTTGTTTTTATCAATTACATTTAAAACATGTTATCAAAAATCACACAGCACCATTTTAATTTTAAAAAGCCTTAAAAATTTATACATTAACAAATATACAAAAAGATATTTAGCATAAGCTATTTTGAATATTGCATAATTAGGTCTCTGCTTTTGCTTTTTAAACAAGAAGATTTTCTATAAATTTAGGGCAGTCGTAAGAAATTTTTTAAATTCAAATAAATTTTAATTTTCATATACACGACATGACTTATCCCATCACCTGGTTAGGCAGGAAAAGCTGAGTGGAGCCCATCCTTCTCCAGAATACAGAGTTTTCCTTCTCTTAGACTGGTTGCCATACCAAAGATAAAGAGCCAAGTCTGCTCCTACTATTTTATCTATAGCTGGAGGGAGAAAAGTTAGATTCATATGTTTCCCAGAAGTATTAGATCTATGTGAAATGCAAAGAGGTTTATTCAGGATTGGAACTCAGAGAGTCGAGTCCACTTCCTACAACAATAACTACTATACAACCAGCTCCTCCTTTTGTATACATACATAACTTGAAATATGCAGGACACTACTGGAGAAGCAGAGATGAACTCATAAGAGATGTACTCTTATGGATCCCCACACATGGCCGCGCAAAAGCAGGACGACCAGCTCGAACGTACATTCAGCAGCTATGTGAGGATACAGGATGTTGTCCTGAAGACCTACCTAGGGCGATGAACGATAGGGAGGAGTGGCGAGAGAGGGTCAGGGATATCCGTGCTGCCAGCACGATATGATGATGATGATGATGGAGGCCAAATATTACTTGAAATTATTTGAGATTAAATTTTAATAGGGAAGGCTGTTCTGCATTTATATTTTGTAAACTCTAAATACACTGCCGCGCTATAAACTGAAAATACTTGACACCACACTGACACCAAGATATTTGGAGAAAGAAGAAAAATGTAATTGTTGTAGAAATCTGCAAAAACAAGTAAATAAACAAAATAGATTAAGAGTGAAAAAAATTAGACAATGATTTTTATGTGGAAGGAAAAGGCCAGAAATTGAAATTTTTAATGAATGTCTCTGGAATGTATGATCTTTGTTTCCAAATATCTTTGAGAAAAATAGATAGAAATTCCATCGATCACCACAATAAAGAATGAAAGGCTGTTCTAGGTAAATCATAATTCTCATCTCTATGGACATTGGCCAATTACTTGAATGCCATGGTGATATATATTCATACTTATATTTGTAAAAGTGTTAGCTGGTGATTAAAAATCATTTTATTATTATAAGTCCAATTTTGTCATTAGATCTGAATAATCAGAACAATGATCAGTGAATAATAAGCTAGATTCCAACCTAATCATAATGTTCTTCTAACTACTTTGCAATTACAAGGCAATAACAAGAGATGTGTACAAAAAGTATCAAGACTGAAGTTGTATTTACCAAGCAAAATAGAACAATGAATGAAAGATTAATTTTCTTCAAAATAATCCCTTTGCCATTCAACAAATTTATTCTAGCAAGTTTTATGCTGGTGAAAGCACCTCAGAAACTTCTTTATTAATATGATGTGAAGCTGTGTCATTATACTTCTTTTAATATCCTTCACATCCTCAAATCTTATCTCTGAGATGAATTTTCCACTTAGAAAATAAGAAAAAGTGACAAATAACTAGATCTTATAAGTATAGAGGATATTGCATTTGCACAATTTGGTGTTTTACCAAAAAGCATTGAGACTGCTTCATAATTTATTTTTGTTTTTTTAACTATCATTGATTTGCAGAGACATCGTCATTTCATTATGTATATTGCTCAGCTGTGAAGATCTCTTCATTAAAATTTTAGAATTAAAAAATTCAAAGCATTAGGCTTGATAGTTTGTTTTTATCTCACACACACACAACATTATTGATCTAGAGCGATATATCTATAGGAAATTTGAACAGCACATACAAATTAAATGTAATGAATATTTTTTGTCTTTCTAAAAAATGAGCAAGAAAATTACACTAAGAGATAGTGGAAACTTTGATGTTAGAGTATGTTTTTATGTTTAAAAAGAAAGAAAAAAGATAGACTAACAGACAGACAATGCTAACAATTTAAAAACATGTGTTGAGCCTTATTAAAGATGATGCGATTACAGGCCCCATACACAAATGCATTTTTTTAACAACGTTTGTATGTACACCTGAACAAAATAAAAATGGAAATTTCAAAGCAACTCTACATGTGCAAGTAGACAACAATATATGAGTGTATGCAATAATTTACTAAGCATTTTGTTGAGATGTGGTACAAGGCTGAATGAATAAGGCACCCAATGAGACTTGAACTCACTCTTACAGGTTTGCTAGTCCAACTTGCTAACCATTACACTACCTGAGGTGCCTAATATATGTTCATGTATGTGAGAGAGAGTCAGAAAGAAAAATTTGTAAATCACATGTAAGAGATTTACTTTGGAAGATGAAATAAAATTTCAATTCACTAACAAACACAGACACAGCATTAAAATTTCCTCAGAGCAATACTTTCTGGCAACCATCTACCATGCACATCTACAGACAAAACTAACCACTCAAGGGTGGACTCAAGGGAAATTAACTTGATAACTTTTCTCTCTTCTTAGCCTCAGAATACTTAGAAGATTAGATTAATTATATACAAGAAATACACACCAAATAAATACATGTACTCTAACAACAAACAGGGAATTTCTAAATTATTCTTATTTAGAATATTTTGGCCCATTTTTAGGAATTGGTTTGGTTTGCTTTATGGAATATCATATTATGAGTCCTTTAATGCTGAAATTTGATCCATTTGTAAATGTTTGATTGTAATCAGGACAATATTTGTAAAGTTCAATTGCATTTTCTTTTTTTTCAAATTTTCCACTCATTTGTCCAGAATCATTTGTTTGCTCATAGTTATATAAAATCAAGTATTCCTATCTAATAGAAATAATTTACAAATAGTAGTATGGTTTCAAGTGTTCTTATCAAATACTAATAATTTATACCCATATGGTTTCAAGTAACTTATTGTTATATACCCAACCAGTGAACATTAATAGGCATATCCCATTCTTCATAAATATGTTGGACACTATTGTGAGGGGGATGATTTATGCTGACTAAGTAGTACTGGTATGTAATGTATTTTGTTAATATAAAGCTTTCCATTTTATTTCCAACCTCCATTTTGGTTATTTCTCATTCAGTAACCTTTTGTTAGGTTACAGCACTAGTCTTATTTAATAATAATGATGATAATAATAATAAAAGTTGTGTCATGAGTAGTAAGAGTCAACACATATGTAAGATAAGAGATATTTGTTTACAAAGAGAAATACTGTTTGCCAAATAATGAAAGCAACCTAAGTCATTTTGTTGTTGAAAAGACAGATGCCGTCTCGAGTGAGCACTTCTCTACACAGTCCTCAGGCCAGTCCGTATTGTGGGGGGAGGGGCCAGACACTACACAACGTACCCATTTTTTGAATTGACTACTTCCTCCAGATGTTGTATTTTTTCTTTTCTGGTTTATCTCCACAGTCCCTAAAAAAGTCCTTTTCCATTTTTTTTTTTTGTCCACGGGGGCTACTAACGGTACCAGTACATCAAATAAGTCATAAATAACCTTCATTGGTTCTTCCTTCTATTTAATTATATCCTTAGAGTATCTTTTCCTGATCTGGTTGTGATGTCTCTTGGTAGTCTTTTTCAGGCCTTTGATTTTATATATATATAAATCTCCCGATACATTTATCAATGACACTAGCCTTCCAGATTTCTTTCCCATTTCTATACTCTTTAAAGAAAATGTTTTCTCTGGGTATATATGCTTTTTTATATATATTGTTTTTTTTATTTTCTTTTGGCAAGTTTACCAAACATAGATCTTATTTTTCTTGTGAACATTAACTCCACTGGTATCAATCCTAAATCAGCATCACACTATATACTCTTAAAAATTGCAGGATACCGTCAACAGATTCCTTTCTGTCGGACTTTTTAAATTTTTCCTTGAAAGTGTCGACAAATATTTCTGCCTGTCCATAAGAATGCAGGTGATATGGTGCGGTAGTTATGTGTACAATCAAAAAGGCTTTACAAAAATATTTGAATTCTTTTTGCTGTGAATTGTGACTCATTATCCAACACAATTGTATCAGGAATACCAAATCTAGCAAAGAGTATGCACAAATTTAATTGTACTGCTGCATGTAGTGTTTTTACATTTCATCATTTCTGGCCATGTTGAGAAACTGTCAACCACTACAAAATAATATTGTTCCTTCATTGGACCAACAAAATCTACATGCATTCTTAACCAAGGTCTGCCCATCTTTCGGCAAGGGGTAAATTTCACTGGTGGTGCCTTTGCTGCAACTGCACAACCTCTACAAGATTCTACATTTTCTTCTATATCTTATACGGCTAAAAAACAGCTACTCATTAAAGTTTTCATCTTCTTTATACCTGGATGACCAGAAGGAAAGTCTTAATATTCTTTTTTTCAATGCACCTGGTATCACCACCCATTTGCCGTGCATCAAAATTCCATCACAGTAGAAAAATCTTTTTCTCATCAATCTTTTCATAATGTTCATCATTGATTAGTTTCTTTTTCTCTGTGGTATATTTTTGTCTATTTTGGTTTTGTTCTTAATCTCCTTGATTGTCACCAGTAACTCTCAGACGGTGTTACAAAGCACGCTTTTTATTTTGATTTCTAATCTTAGGCTAGTTATCAACATTTCCTCTAATGGTGCGCATGATTTGGGGATTAACCTGGATAACTTCTCTGCATGCTCTAACATCTTTGATGGAAAGAACTCCATCTTGAAATTATAATTTAACAATATTGTTCATCATCTCTTAAGTCGATTTGTAGTATGTGTAGAAATCCCTTTTTTGGAACAAAAAATTGACAGTAACGATCAGTGGTCAATTCATTTCAAGAATCTATGGAACTTTTTTTTACTGCAAATATAATCCCTAAAGCCCCTTTTTCGATTTGGTTGTACTCTTTTTCATCTGACAATAAAGTTCTCAATGCATGCACTATCACATTTACTTAACTGTGGCTTTCTTTGTGCAATATTATGGCTCCTAATCTGAAATTGCTAGCATCTTGCAACAATGATACCCTTCTTTGGAGCATAAACTGGACATTGGCAAAACGGTTAGAGTGTTCACCAATGACCCTGGAGACCTGGGTTCAATCCCAGGTCAAGTCATACCAAAGACTCAAAAAAAATGGTCCTTGATCCCTCCTTGCTTAACACTCGGCATTATAAGGTAACGATCAAGGATAAAATGGAGCAATCCAGGAAAAGGAATAGCGTCCGCTCCTACACCATGGCGTAGTAGTTATCAAAAAGGGAGCTTTTGGGTCACCCTCGACTATGGTTGACAACAACATAATGCATCAGACTCAAGTCTGACGTTAATATTTATTTCCTCAAAAGGACTCTGACATTTGGTACTCCAGTTTCATTTTGAATTTTTTTCAATAATTTATTTTGAGGAGCTCTTAAAATGTGTATATTTGGGATAAAATCCCCATAGTAGTGTGTTAATCCCAAGAATACTTGTAGAGCTGACACATTTGCATCAGCAGGCATGTTCTTCATAGCACTTGACCTAGATATGGCTGGCTTTCTCCATTTTGCATCTATCATCTGTCCCAAATACTTAATTTTAGATTAAAAAAATTCACATCTATCTAAACTAAGTTTGAAGCTGTATTGATTTATTTTTTTCAAAAATTTCTTTGACATGCCGTTCTCAGCTTTCACTCTTAATTAAAATGTTGTCCGGGTTTTGCGAAATCTACATCATTCAATAGTGTATCTCTGATTTGCTGAAACATGCCGGGTGCAACTTTTATTCCAAATGGCAATCTGTTGAATATATACAGACCTTTATGCACATTCTTCATTGACAGGAATTTGGAGGTATGCTTCCGACAAATCCAATTTTGAGAATACTTTGCCACCACTCAACTTTGTAAATGTATCTTCTGAACTTGGCAGAGGGTAATTTTATGTTTCCAAACAATTATTCAATCCTGTAGAAAAATCTCTGAAGCTCCAAATTTTACTATTTTTCTTTTTCATGTAAACAGTAGGACTAGCCCATTCACTATAGTCCACTTTGGTCAACAGGCCTATTTGTTCTAAGCAGTCTAATTTTTTGCTAATGAAGGTTTCAGCAGCAAAAGGTACTTTTCTTTTTGGCCTAGAAATAGGCATCACATTCACTTTAATTTTGAATGTCACTTTAGCTTTTGTGCACTTCCCAAGACCCTCAAAAAATTTCAGGAAATTTAACATTAATTCTTTTCTTGATTTTTCCACGCTGTTAGAATTAATGCCGACACTATTGTAGAATGAATTAATTGGTTGCTTCAAAAGATTGCACAACTCAATCCAATTCATACCAAACAGGTTCTAGTTTCAATTCATAACAAATCCTTTTATTTTAGTAGTTTTTCCTATGAATGTTATATTTGTATAACATTCACCTAAAAATTTCAGTTTATTTCCTGGAATGCCATGTGCGAAAATTTTTTTCTATTAAAGAAAAAAATTATTGGCATTGGTCTGCTAATTTTCTTCCAATTTTGTTTATTTATCAAAATCACATCTGAACTGATATCCAATAGAAACTTAACCTCTGTATTGTTCATCTGTACTTTTACAAACTTTTTCATTTTTATTTCTGTTTTTTCCATTTTAGTTGAGTTAATTGTATTTTTCATTTTTACTCCACTCTTTTTTTTTTTTTTCACTTTCTGCCATGCATATACTTGTCACCTTTTTGGCCACAGTTAAAGCATTTTTTTTCTTCTAAATGGACATTCCTTATAATAATGAATCTGTCTATAGCCATAAGAAGGATTTATTTTCGTTATGTTACTTTTGTTTAATTGCATTTATTTTTGACAAGTTGTATTCTTCAATCCTCGCCATGTCATCTTAAAGATTTTTTTATTATTTGCATTCTTCTGAGATCATTTTCAGTCTGATTTTAGGATTTTGTTCTAATTTTGCCATCTTCCAGCAGTGCTTGTACAAAAATCAAGCATTTAAACATATCAGAAGTAAGTTCTTTTAATTTGATGTTTTATACTCTCTATTGGCAATCCAAGCACTAAAGTAGAGTATCTTTCAAAATAACTAGATATTTTTTATTCTTCCTTTTGTAAAAGGAAAATTATGAAGCTGCCAATATAAATTCAGTTAAGAAACAGAAAACCAAAAATCAGTGAGAGGGAAAATAGGTCAAGTAGGATCAACTACTGAAGTAGAAAAAGAGGAGTTTTGCAAATATACCTGAGATCTATATTTAATAAACAATGCAGACCGGCTGAAAATATACATATATATATATATATATATATATATATATATATATACATACACACACACAAGTTTTTAGTTTAATATAAAATGTCAAATTTGGTTTAATAAATTTAAAACATCTGCCAATAGAGAGATTATCTTGCTACTAACAAGTGTTAATATAAGATTAATTTAAAATGTTCAATTTCACATATTTTGAAATTATGTATGCATATGTGGGACAAATAGATGTGTGTGTGTGCATGCACGCACTGGGTTAGCCAAAAATTTTAGAGTTGTTTTTGGAGAGGATAGTTTATTAGGTAAAAATAGAATATACTTTTTATATTAATTTTATTGAATAAAATATTTCAGACAATTTCAATTTCATCTTCCAAGAATATTATCTTTTTCAGCAAAGAAAGGTGCTTTTTGCAGTCTACCAAGGAATTTCATTTTTTCTTTTTTCTACTAATGTTACTTGATAAATTGATGAGATCAATTTTTTTTGTGTAGAATTCAATTTAAATCCTGAGTGGACAAATACTACCAGTCAACCAGTATGATGGACAACTGTTGAAACCAAGATCAATCTGAGTCCACAACTTTGATCTGATGGTTTTAGACAGGAGACCAAAATGGGTCTAGAGATAGAATAAGTTAGCACCATTTAAAGAAACAAAGAATTCAAACAAATACAACCTCATTTAGACTAATTGAAAGTAAAGCAGGGCAATACTTTCTCATATGACCATAAACACAACAACCCCTTCTTTGGATGAAGACTGGTTTTAAGTATCATTAATGGTGCTTCATTTCACTTGCCCCAAATTTTCTGACATTCCACATTCTTGTAAAGTATACACTTTTCATTCATCCATCAAAATTGTTTTAAAAATAAAACAATATGTTTAAGTTACAAATTATGCATAAATTATGATCCAATCTATTTATTTCATTTGACTTATGTAGAAACCACTTATAATCAATCTGACTAGCAAAGCTGGTGCAAATGATTTTCAACACTTGATTTGGATATTTTGAGTAAGTTGACTATCATCTACATTGTATAATGTTGATTATTCTTAAGTAATGTCATCATAATCAACAAACTGGTCTACTTGACTGTGGAGCACTGTTCATCAACATATATCCAAGAAAAACTAGCAAACAGATTTTGACATATTTGATTATGTACCATTCCTTCTGCAAAAACAGAACAAATCTTTTTTTTTTGTTTTGAGTTGAAATTTATGTGTTTTTTAAACAAAATACAAAAAACATTTTATGCTCTGAAAATACCAAAATGTTTTTTTTTCCTCATATCTTCAATATTAAAACCAACAAAATGCAAACTCATGATATTTGTCACAGCTGAAGATAAAAATTATTTTCAATGAAGTTTTTATAAAGAATTTTTAAAATCATACACTTATTTCCAATTTTTTAAAAGGTTTTTCTTTCTTGTGCCTTGACTTCTTTCCCCTCTTAACTACAAACCACTTTACCATGCTAAAATCATATTAAGCCAATAAGCAAAAAGCAGAGTTAGACTCATGCCTTTTATAAAGGCAGAAGAATACAATGACCTATTTGATGCCATATTTTCCCCATCTATTACTGATGTTTCATTAACAATAGGAAGGTTTTTGGAATTTAAGAAAAATTTACTTTTATAAACTCAGCATTATGTAATTTTAATTTTATAAAATTTGTATATAAAAAAGAGAATTATTTTTCAGTTACTAATGAATTGAAGATTATTTCACATGGAATGTCTAAAATAATTGTCTCCCTTTTACCTTATAGATCAAAAAGAATGCATTTTTTCTGAATAACTTTAGGAAATAATAAATACATAATTAATGAGGAATAGAAAAATCCCCAGCCCACCCCATTTAACTAATAATATATAGCAAGCAGTATACCTAAATAAATAGGACCACAGAAAATACTCCAAGGATTTTAGTATCTGTTATTTTTCACAATTATCTAATAATCACAATATAACTACAAATTTTCATTGATAGAGTTGGAAGAAATTTGTTATTTATCAACCACCAAAAAAATTTTTTTCATTGTGTTCATAAGCATTGATATTAATCAATATTTAATATTATTTACATATTAAGTTCAAGAATACTTTCCAGAATGAAAAGTTTATCCTTTAAAATGTCAGAAATAATTTTTAAAATATCAATCCATACATTCAACTTCTAAACATATTGAAATTTTAGATAACTTCAAATATAATTACTTGACAAAAAAATAAAAAGTCATAAAATCAAGAAGAAAATCGTCAGAAGTACCCTCCCCACTTTTTTTAAAGCAAGGGCTATAACTCTTAAGAAACTAAAGGGAGATAATAAGATTTGATTTTTCAATAAAGTCATTGATCGAAATGATAATTCTTCGTTCAGAACGGAATCCAATAGAAATGATTTACTTCACAGAGAATACTTCTAGATTTTACCATCCAAGTTACTTAGTGTTACATGCCCACCAAAGTGTTTAGTGTTTACATTAACCTAAAATTTCTTTGAGAGCTAAACTAGTAATAGTTTTCAAATATTAGAAAGATTAACAAATATAAACTGCCAACAATTGTAATTACAATAATTATATAGAAACTAAAAAAATGATCAATGCACTGAGTATGGTGTTGTGAATTAATTTCAGCTAAGAAAAAAAAACCTGCATCGGATGTGAAAAATCTACTTAGTGTGAATGTTACAATGGTGTTTCAGTGTCAATTGAAAAATCCCATTGGAGGTTATTTGTTTATACATGCACAGAAAGTGATTGTCTATCATTTAAATCAAAAGTATACAAACTAGTTCTTAAGATATACAAAATGACTGGATATGTTCCAGACGTGTGTGTGTGTGTGTGTGTGTGTGTGTGTGTGTGTGTGTGTGTGTGTGTGTGTGTGTGTGTGTGTTTGTGAGATATGGGGAGGGTAGAAGGGGTTCCAATCTAATGACAAAGCTGTGGTGAAGGCAACCATCCGAGGAGAAGTGAACTCCAAAATCAAAACTGGAGAAGGACACTCTAGTATCAAACCTCTGCTGACTTGTAGATATCCTTTACATGAAAAGACTAAGAGGAGGTACTCTGAAATGAAAATCTGTACTTTGCATAATCTGTTATTTTGCTAAGCTTGTCATTGGACTGTAGCCCAGAGATTGAAATAAGTGCTATACAAGCGTATATCTTACAACCTTATCATCTTATACATCTTGCATAATTTTCACAAGTTGAATTAGTTATGAATCAGGATGTTTGAGTCATAATTTTGGTGGTAAAGATAGCTACCATCTGTCAACATGAAGGAATTATCACATCATATATATATATATATATATATATAATGAGCAAAGAAATACAACTTACTAGTAAAAAGAAAGCCAAAAAACACCTTTTTTTTTCAATGAACAAGACATCCCAATTTCAAGAAGAAAAAATGTACACTAACATTTATTATTACATCTTGTTATGCTGCAGTATTATATAAGAAACTATTTTCTCAAAATTGTTAGACATTTTGGATAAGATGAAAATTAAGGACTTTCCTATTTATAAAAAGTAGAATATCAAATCTTAAAAAATCTTTTATGCTCACAGTTCTTTTTTAAAGAGCAAACTTATGTAAAAGGATTTTGAAATTTAACAAAGTCATCATCAAGTCATGCTGACAGCACAGATTTCCCCCGAATCTCTCACTCCATCCACCCCCATCATCCATCACTCCACTGCAGGTCCTCCAAACTACATCCAATGTCCACACAGAGCTGATGAAAGTAAGTTTTTGATGGTTGGCTAACATTGATACATCTATGTGTAGGGTTCCATAGAAGAATGTTACTTATAAGTTCATCCTTGCTTCTCCAACAGTGTCCTGCATATTTTGTTCACCTTACTTGGATGGTTTTTAAGATGGGAGGTAAGTGGCTGCAGTTTTGGGAGGTGTTACTCCAAGGATTTGTTCAAAACCACACGTAGCATTCTTATGTAGTTCTTATCAAGCTTTTTCTCCATACATTTTGTTAGTGTCCATGTGATCCATCCATACAGTAGTATTGACACAACTTGGACAAAAAATCATGTTTTATTTTACTGGATAGATCAATCTTCTATATTATCAATAACAATCCACACCTTCACTAGGCATATGTTGACATCACTTTCTGTAGATGAGATATTGCTGCTAAGATATGTGAACTTGTCAACTAATTTTAGAGGCCTGCCACTTAGAGTGGAGATAGCTCCTTCTCATTTAAAACACATGTACTTTGTCTTTTTTGCCTTTACATGGAGGACAATGCCTCCTACTGCTTGCTCAAGGTTAAGCAGTAGGGATTCAACATGGGTAGGTGCATTTGCAAGAAGTGCTAGATCATCTGAGTAGTCTGCAGCTGTTATAGTTTCTGTAAGATATCATTTTCTTTTTTTTAGTATAAAGCCATTTTCTTTTATTAGATCTATCAACATTCAAAGTACATAGTCTAGACAGATTATAAACATATACAGTGTTAATGTATCTTAAAAGTAATGAACAAAAATCTGCCTTATTTGGAATGTAAATATATTTCAACATAAAAAAGACTGACTAAATGAAAGATTATCCTTTGGAATATAAAAAGTAAATTATATTCAAAGTATAAACTTGAATGTAATTTTAAATAAGGGATTATCAGGGTCTCAAGGTGACATTCCTCTTTTCTTTAGGAGCTCAGATTTTTTCAATTTCTCTTATATTTTGAATTGTCATTTTCTCACCATTATGGTATACATATAACAGATTCCTTCACAATTCGTCCCCTACTAAATTACTCCCCTTAGATTGAAAATTATTTCCCCAAAGCCAAGTGCTTTCAATTTCAGAATCATAGGTTTAAACAAAATATCTGATAGTTTTCATTACAATTATGTTTGATTGCAAATAATAAAAGAGTCTTTTACAAGTTGCTTCTAATATATCTGAAGAATATTATAAAAAGGTGAATGTAACATTTTATAATTTCAAACAATATGAGTAGATATGTTACTTATTTACTAATTTTAGCTTAGTTGTGGCACCCAGTGAAAATCAAACTGACTAAAAATGGTCCGTTAATCCAGTTTGCTAAATATTACTCTATATGAGGGTCCTGTGAGTGCAGGTATAGGTTGTGTGTGTGTGTGTGTGTGTGTGTGTGTGCAAAAAGTCATGTTTCTTCTTTCATGAATATGTCTGATTTGCATATGTAACTTAAAAAATTATTGTGAAAAATAATTGTTTTTTTTATTCAGTTTTAATCTGATTTTGTGATTGTTATAAATAAACAAGGATTTTGTTCATCAATTTTATAATAAAATTGGTTAATTATTCACATGCAGATATTTTTTGACATGGATTTGGTAAAACATCATTTCTTACTTGAAGACATTTCCAATTTACAGAGAAACAAACCTCATTTTTTTATTAAGTATTCTATCATTAAATATGAATGAGATGTCGCATGAAGGCAATCAAAAAAAATTAAATAAAAACATAATACAAATATCATTTAATGGCTTTTTAAAATACAGTTTCTTGTGTTTTAGTTTGTTGTTTTGCTTTTGGAGGGGGCTTTTTTTTCAATCTTTTTAATAATTATGAAAATCTAAGTTCTTAAAAAGTAGCATTTAATACCTTTGTAATTATTTTTTCCAAAACTAAAACAAATTCCTGTAAAAAACAAAGACTAATTAAAAGCTAAAGAAATTATTTATGAAAAGATATTTCTCTGATAACTGGTATGTCTAAAGTCTACAGTAGATTCCAATTAAGAAAATAAATAATCCTAAAACAATATTTTAGTACCATAAACAATTCAATTGGTACCTATCTTTATAGGAATAAAAATCTAAATTTTAATCTCTTTTTCATGTGAACTTTAACAGATTTATTTTATGAGCTTATGTAAGAACAAAACAATCATACATTTTAGGAAAAGAAAAATGTTTTGTTTAATAAGGGAATAATTTTACAAATATACAAATAAAATTATTCAAAAGCTCTTCTGCAGGAATTTCAGAATAAGTGCACCCCACTAAAATTCCATAATTCATTCTCCACAACAAAAAATAAAATTTCTTTAGATTATGATTGTTTTTAAGCAGCAAAGATTCAGATAATTCAAAAAAAATTGTTTTATTAGTTTTTACAAAGGAAGTAAAATCTGCAATGTATTCATTCTAAAAACAATTTAACTTTCCAGTGCCAGATTTTAGCATTATCATTTCTTTTCTCATTTTTTTTTTTTTTTTTTTTTGCAAGAGGGGAACAATATTCGAAAGGACTGCTAAATCTAACCAAAGATACAAAAATGTGTTGTTGTTGTTGTTGTTGTTGTTTTTTTTTGGGGGGGGGTAAGTTTTAGTTTTTCAATCTTTTTATTGATTATGAATTGTTAAAAACAAAAAAATGAAGCAAAAATGAATTCATTTTTTTTTAACTTTACATTATTTTTCTCGAGTTTCAAGTTGGTTCGATTTTACAGTATATCAACCCTTGTAAGTTATTTAAAGCTAAATCCAGTTTATGCATATATATTTGATAAATGATTTGTAAACAAATAACTTATAGGTAATAATTTCTAAACAACCCAGAGCCTATTTGTTTACATCCAGTTAAATGCTATGTATTGCTATGTAATATTAGAAATTCCCTTTAATAATCATTTGTTTGTACAGTTAAATAGTTTCAAGTATAGAAAATGATTAGATATTTTTATTTGACCCATAGATGTGATCCTAATAGCTACTACCACTCCAGGTCAGAGTGGATCTGGGAGCAATGGCAACGAAGCCTCACCATCAATTGCAGTTTAGGAGACTTGGCGGGGGAGATCTTACCTTTCTGCAGAGATGCAGTCAGCATATACTACAGCTCCAGCCAACTGGCTTATCAATTATTTTTTCTTAAAACTAATAGAAATGTAAATATTTTTAGAGTCAAAGTCTTACTTTTAATCATTTTTTAAAAATTATTCTTTTACTAAAAGAGTGCCCAAATATACATCACTACCCTCACAAATTCAATCGATAGATATTATCTATGTTTAATCAATACATGGAAATATTAAGAACATTTTTTTAAATCTATAAGCCATTACAATAAGTTACATAATTACTACATTTTTATATTTATTTCTTTTCAATCCAATACTGCAGTAGTTGCCTTTACAATCTAAAACAGAGTAATGCGATACAAGTTTCTTTTATCATATAAAAAAAACTTCTTAGAACAGTTACAGCTCTTTGACTTATCAAAATTACATATACTGTGATCATTCTCTCACAGAGCTAATAAAAATTATCAGTGTTTATGAGGAAAATCCAGATATGTACACTATCACCCATAAATAAGTACACCCCAAACAATTTTTCATAAAAAGTTAATTTTTTTCTAATATCCATTTCGATTGTATAATGTTCCACGATAACACTCTGCTTCTCAATCATATCAATCTTGAAATCGAAAAAATTCTTAGGAAAAATCATAATAGTTTTCAAAAGAAATCGATTCACAACTTCCATAGACACAGAGAAGATGGAGCAAACACTACTAGCACATGATTTCCCCAAAGAAACTGTTATAGCAATAATGATGCTTTATTGCTGCTAGAATTTTGCAAGGAGATACATTAGCACTATATTTGTTTATAATCTGCCTAAACTACGTACTTTGAATGTTGATAGCTGTTAGGCATGGACTACTATCAATATGTTTGTTATCATATGGAACTTTGTTCTATCCGATAAAATAAAACATGATTTTTTTCAAAGCTATGGCTGTATCAATACTACGACACGGATGCAAACTTATTTATATCAGCTCTGTGCAGACACTGGATGTAGTTTGGAAGACCTGCCAGGAGCAATGGATCATAGGGACGGATAGAAAGAAAGAGTCAGAGAAATCTGTGCTGTCAGTGCGATATGATGATGACGATGAGGAGGAGAAATAGAAAAATCCTGGTAGCTTTAATTTAGAAGAAAATTAACTTTTTTATTTAAAAAAATTGGTAGGTGTATATTTATTTATGGGCAATACTGTATTTCTGCATATACACAGATGTTAATGTTAGCTATTTTATATTTTCTGGTCACAGGCAATGCTTGAAAATTCTGCTAGAAATATAGTTATATACTAAACTGATTAGTTGGGATTTGCAAATTTATGCACGCATAAATTCAAAATAATCAGGTTAGTGAATAATCATTATTTCTATAATTACAATTTTTCTCATTATGAATAAGTGTGGGTTGATTCATTGAGCAAATATAAAAATATTTCCATGTTTCGTAAGGTCACTTAATTACATTTAGAAAAAGATGGAATCAAACTTACCCTTTCATCAGACAACATGTCTTCTAACTTCTTGATTTCTTCTTCATGATCCTGTGTCATTTGTTGCACAAGTTCTCGATGGGAATCACATTCTTTCTGGTACTTGATGGCTAAATCATCAAGTAAACATTTACGCTTTTCAGCCACCTTCAAAGAAAAAAATATTCAAATTAAAACAATTCAAACACAATTTATATTATTTAATAATGCATTTCAATGTAATTTTACAATTTTATTTTAGCTTGTTTCATTATTTTTTTTAATGAACATTCACAACTACAACTAAGATCTAAAGATTAATCCTGGAATCTCAAAAACAAGTTGAAACAAAAAAAAAAAAAGTTTTCAAACTGATTATATTTCAGATTTTCTAAACTATAAAATATATGTGATGGTTCATCTTCACACTTTTATCTTGAACAGTCTCAACTCATCAACTGCTATGAATCAAAAAGTTGCCAAACACAGGACAAGAGAATTTTTTTTTATTCATTTAAGAGGTCATCACCGAGCACATGCCAAGAGTTTCCCAGACTTGCAAGTGAAGTTACAAACTTTGGTTTCTTTTTAAGAGTCTTTATTAGTATTACATGGCCTCTCATTTACAATTCTTTAATAGAATTACAACTGTAGAATGAATGTACCAAGGCCAAGAAAGAATATTCATCTGTATATGTTCAAGCAATCATTGTTACATTAATTTTCTATGGTACACAAGACAGCATCAAATAAGATAGTATCACCTTCAAATCTGACAATAGAAAAGAACGAAGAATATGTTGCTGACAACAATTCTCACTTGAACAATCCCATAACTTTGTTCCTTGGCATAACAGTTATCTTCAAAAATGGAACTGGTGACCAGAATTCAAATATTGGATGAGGCTGTCTGGATTTCATGTCACACTAATACCCTTGAGAAATGCATGACACAATCACTTCTACTCCTAACTATAGGTAAATAGTAGGGCAGCCTGATCTTTAGCCTTTGTATGGCAACCACTCTAGAAGAAGGAAGTCAGAATTGATACAACAATACACTACTTAAAAATTGACTTTGCATCCTATGGTGGAGGGGTTGGGTAAATACAAACAGTAAAACACAGCCATTGCACCTGATTTTTAGTTTGACTTTAAAAAATTCCAATAAGTTTTCACAGTGAATCTACCATTCCCTGATGTGAAAAGGTAAAATCATCATCTTCACAAAAACATATAAACTGTCTCCCCCATCCAGTTTCTTAAAATAGGAAATCAGTACTCCAAGTTCACCAAATAACTTGTGCAAAGTGGTTTTGTTGTCTTCATTGCTCAAGAAAAATTTCCAGTTTGCTGGTTCTCTCTTTGTAACAACAATCAATAAACAGTTTATTGGAATCTTCCCCAGGTCTCTGTAATATCAGTTCTGCTTCTCTAATAAAAATACAACAATAGAAATGCTAATCTTTTTTTTCTTTTTTTTTTTCATTTTATCACCAATAGGATATTCCAAGAGTGTATCAAGTGGTATAGTGAATATGTGTAGACTGATATTAAACTATAAAGATACTCCTATAAAGATGTTAACCATTTCTATTTTCTCCTCCTTCGCCATCATTTCTCTCCCTCTGGTCACATCAACTTTCAGATGCTAGTCTCTCACAAGATTTGATGACTTTTAAGTTTCTATCACAGACACTTTGTCTCTTTTACAAAGGACTTCTAGCAACCTGGATAGTCTAAATATCTCTTTCAGCATGGTAGTTATCAATATACCAGAATCAGCTGCCTCATTGAATGTAAGAATCTATTAGGCTGGTGGATTCTTTGTTACCCTGTCAAATTTTTTGTGATGACCAGCATATAGGAGTTATTCTGTCACAAACAAAGATGATAAAACCACTCTATGAAGATCCATCCTCTATGCTAGCATAGATGGCATCTGCATAGGAAACAATATCGGACCCACAGGCTTCCCCAGCTGTGGAAAGAATATAGAATCTGTTTTTGATTTTAATTTTTGTAATGATTTGTTGACTTTGAACAGTAACTTCACTTTTGGAGATTTTCCAGTATTGCTCATCCTAGACACATTAAATGATACATCCGGTCAAGTCTGAGTGGCTACACACATCAATTGACCTGCCAGTCTTTTTAGATATGTCTTCTCTTGACTTAATTCAATTCATTTTTTCCTAAGGACCTTCCTCTCATTATGTATATTGGAGATATAGATGAAGCATATAGATTTTGGTCAACAGCAATCCCATCTTTTGTTTGCTTAATACCTAATTCCCAAAATTTGAAGGTTTCATTTTCATGTGTTCCAACTTTGAATATTTTCTTTAATTCTGAGATCACATTCCTCTGAAATGTATCATTTCCATAGAATATGAAATCATCTACATGCATTGTCAGAATACTCATCAAGTTACCAGTTGCATCATGCCAAAAAACATATGCACTCATTATTCCCTTTAGATTAGTTAACTCATTAGTTGACTCTCTTGTTTCATGAACAGGTGCATCATTTAATCCATAAATACATCTTTTCTGCTTCCGTACCCGTTACTCTGGACATCCATCAGGTGGTGGTCTAAGAAATACTTCTCTTTCCAGCATACCACTCTGAAGAAATGCTGAGGTGAAATCAAGGGTCTCTACCTGCCACTTCATAACAGAGGCTGTTAACATTACAAGATGCATAGCTTCACAGATGCATGTTGGAGAATCTGTTTTCGGGTTAAGAAAATCTTCTTCATAACCATGTGTGACGAGGCAGTCCTTTATCATCATCTTATTGTCCTTGGATTTCTCCATTATCACCCATCTTGTTGATATACATTTCTGACCTATGTCAGGCACACATTCATATACTTAATGAATTTCCATATTGTCTATTTATCTTTTTTGTATCAATCACACCTTTTGCTTGTTCTTGTTCAGATGTGAGCAAAACTACCTTTTCTTGACAACTTACTCTGTTACTTGGTGTAATTGTCTCCATTAATCAAAATGATATGGATTGGATTTTAGTTTTCTGCTTCTGGTTTTAATTTCAGCTAATGGCTATATTTTCCAGTTGATTTTGGCAGTGTGCTCATAATCTTCGCCTTTTTTTCCCCATTCTTCACTTCCATCCATTTCATATTCCACAACTGTATTTCTACATGTTTTTTCAGTGTTATCTTTCAGTTCCTCACTTTGCTATTAGGACTGTTATTACATTGTCTTTCATCTTCTTTCTCTAAGACTTTATTTCTCTCATTTGAAGGAATTTTATTTTCTTGGTTCCTTAGACTTCCAAACTCTTTGTTTACCTTTATCAAATGACATGGATGCATCTTGTAATATGCATCTCCATATCTGATCAGTACACACTGACCTTCCTTACCGAATACTTTAGCAGGACTATGCCAGTTTTATTTTTTATAATAGACACTTTCACATGTCAAAAATCCTTCATCTGCATAAGTCCTTACATTAGATCTCAGTTCTCTCTGAATTTTTTTTTGCTTCATTCAGCTTCCATAAAGCTTTTTTTTCACTACATGTAAGGCATTTAAATTTACTTTAACCATGTCACTGGTTGTTGCAGTTTTCAATGCAAGTAACCAATCAGTCAAAACTGAGAGTGTATTTACATTGGACCCAAATACAATCTCATTTGGGCTATATCAAGAATGATTCTGAAGTGTATTTTTGGCACTAACAATCCAAACCAGAACTATTCCTGGCTCACATTTTGCATCTTCTAATGTCTTTTCCAGTGGTGTAGCTACTATTAAATTGTGGCATTCCATAGCACCACTGCTGAATGGACTTTCAGCAGCAGTAGTGCATGTTTCAATATTCAATTTTCCATTCATCTGTCAGTAGCCTTTACTATTAAATCAACTACATTGTCACTCAAAAACTGTTCAGAAGCTCCAAAATATTTCCCCATTAAAAATATGTGAATAATTTCTTCACTCTTTTTGGTTTTAATCAGCTTGGCAGCAGACTACCGAGTGGATGTTTCATTTATGTGTAAAATCCAGTATTGGTCTTTAAATCCAGACATACAGTGTCATTAAAGCTGCTCCCCAGAGCCAATCCCACAACAGGTTGAAGAAGAAGAGATCTTCTAAACCTCAGGCAAACTGAACAAGAATCACAAACATCCTTGATCAGATTGAGAAACACTTTATCATCAAAGACCCTACTGCCTCTAAGGATATCAATCTCACTTTTGATGCATATGCAAATTGTAGATTCTCATAAAATCATGGTTCTTCTTTCTTGCATAATTGTTCCAAATTAGTAGCAAAGCTTCCATATATGTTCCAAGGTCAAATGTTCTCATAGTATACACCTATCCAACTCCTTTAGTTGCATGTTCTGTTATTGAATGGCTAATTATTAGAAAAAAAATCAATTGTTGTCAATTTTGTTAGCTTAGATCCTATATCAGAGACAAAGCCTGCACTTCTTAGCTATAAGGATAATTCTCTTTTCTAAGAAATAATCAAGTTATGTCTTTATCATTAGATATTAGTACTCATCCCTCACTACCCAGTTAACTCTTCTGACTCACTGAATAGTTAAGGCTCTTCCCTTGATCAGCATAACAATCAATTCTTCTCAGACTGGCAAATTCACTCCTAGTAATCACTGGTACGTGGTGCCTTCAATAAGCTTCCAGACTTTTTTGTACAGACATTTAAAATTGTTGTAGACTCTTGAAAATTCACTATGTTATTGCTATACATCTTATAAGATGACTGACCAATTTTTATGATTTCAGCTTCAAATGAACAGCTACAGCAGCAATTGGAATATACCCTACTAAAGCCTGATTGTCACAGCTGGTGAATTTCAAAAATGCAATCTGGACGTGAGGACACTTTAGAAGAATGATATACAATAAAATTCTGTTTTAAACTTGGAAAAAATGACACAGAAACGTATGGAATGCTTCAGACTGCTTTTGGAGCATCAGTTTTTCAAGGAAGGCAGGGAGTCTGTGAGGGATGATGAGAGGTGTGGGAGGAGTAAGGAAGTCAATACACCAGAGTTGATTGGCCAAAGGGTTAGGGTTAGGGTTACTATGTTGAGGTTTTAAAGGAGTTCAGGAAGAGATTCCGTCGGAAGAGGCCAGCGCTCTTCAAATCGGGTCAGTGGCATTTCCACAAGGACAATGCACCAGTCCACAACTCCATCCTTGTCACAGACTATTTGACCAAGATGGGCATCAAGACAGTTCCTCAACCTCCCTATAGTCCAGACCTTGCTCCCTGTGACTTTTAGTTATTCCCTAAGCTCAGAGGCTGTCATTATGAGACAACTGAGGAGATGAAAGAGGCTGTGACGAAGGTTATTGCTCACACAAGAGGACTTCCATGGAGCCTTCCAGAAGTTGTTGGAATGGTACAACAAGTGCATTGCAGCCAGAGGAGATTACTTCGAAGGGGACTAGAGTTTCATGTGTGTACTATCAATAAAAGTGCCCATACGAAAAAATTCTGGAAACTTATTTAATGATCCTCATATATCAAGACCTATACCAACATGATTTTCTGAATCACTAATCAGCATTTCTTGCATCATTATATTATGTGCAATGTGAACCAGCACCCTTCATAGTATTAATTAGTTGATCAAAATTGTCAAACTTTGAAAGAAAGAGTAATAGCACACCTGACTCTCTTATAATGTCAGTTGCAATGAATGAGAAAGTTTTATCCAATGATTTAATAATAATTGTTTCAAGTTTGACTGATTTTCACATCAGATGCATTAATGTTGTTAGTCATTTATTTCTATATGAGTGATGTAGTCATAGCAACAAGAACATCTTTTGGGAGCTTTCATTCTTCATTCGTGAATGCTCAACAAATGTCCTAACAAATTGAGTTTACAGATCTGTTTGCAGAGATGTATCTCCTGATTTTCTAGAGAAAACATACTTCAGGAAATTATTCAGTTCCAGTGGAATAATTTCTTCTGTATTTTCTTTATATTTAGCAATTGGAGGACATGATAAATCATCTGATTTGCTCAAAGCACAGAGTATATCATTTCACAAAAACAGGTCTGATTTTACAAAAATGTCTTTGATTCCTAGAACAAATGCATTTAGAATTGCTGTTTCCACTTTTATATTTACATTGTAAACTGGCAGTAATATACATTTTTGTATTTGTTTCTATCTTACAGAATGCTATCTTCTCAGTGAACAAGTTCTCTAATTTTCCCTTCAATTTTTTTCATTTTTTTATAGTCAGAATTAAAGAATTCTATGTTCTCTAAAGCTTTAAAGTATATGCCAAGCAAAAAACTCAAATTTAAAACTATTTTCCTTCAAATAAATTAATTTTTCTTTAGTCAATGTAATTTATTTCCAAATTTCCACAGCCAACTACATTCTTCTACATTTAAAAAATTCAGATGAGTAGATGCCAAGATTTTTTACTTCTTTTCATTTATTGACTCAGATAATTCCACCACACATTTAGGTCTAATGAAATCCAGACATCTTTTATTTCCAAAAGAAATCTGTAGAATATTATTTAAAATTTTTATTGCACCGATTTATTTTTTCTATCTTCACCTAATGTTGTTGTGGAGGTACAAACCCAAATTTTAAAGTCAATAATAAATAAGATAATACAGAAAGTCCTCAATTTCAGTAAAGGCCATCTATACTGGTTTTAGATATCTTCTAAAATGTCCAGTCAAGTTTTAAATTACAATTAAAATTTCTATGACATTATATTATTTTTTTTTAAACAAAACTCAATTCTATTATTAAATCTTGATTAACATTCATGAGCATGTAAATAAGCTAATTAACATAAAGGTACTAAAGAATGAAAGGTAATGTCTTACCTCCACTTTGGTAGTAATTCTGTTCTTTTATTATAAAAATTGACAGAGATATGGTGGCATTATCAACTACACATATTTTTAGTGTCAGAAGAATATGGTTGTCAATGAAATAGTTAAACTATTCCAAGCTCATTTGAGTGAGTTTTGTTTAATGGCATATCAACCATTGTGGGTCATTTAATGCCAAGGTTAGGTTGGTTTTGTCTTCTTTATGGGTTTTCGGGGTTTTAGAATAGCATTTGATTATATTTGGTTAGGTTTTAGTTTAAAATTTGATTTAGTTAGACTTTAATGTAAAGGTTGATTTTCTTTTTAAGTGGGTTTGAAAAAGTTCTTTAGGTTGCTTATCTGGAATTATTTTGGATGAGTTTGTTTGAAAATGTCACAGTTTAAGAGAATGTGTTTAACTGTGAGAGGTACATTGAACATATTGGAGGGTCTTCCCCTTTTTAGGTGTAAGTGGGTAATATGCAAAGCCAAGAAAGTACTACATCATCCTTTCTGTTTCTTCTCTAACCTGCCAGCCACTCACCAATGGTATCTTGTATAGGGAGGAGCTTGTTGTGTATTTAATCATCCCATGATTTTTGCCATTTGTCAAATATGAATTGGTTTTAGATCAGTGCATGGATTTTTGTATTAGACATAGGTGTTAGGAGTGCTTTTCTGCCACTTTGTCTGCCCTTTTATTTTCCTGTATACCAATGTGGCTTGGTATCCAAGTGAGAATGATGCTATTATTTTTAAAAATAGTGTTCATTTTTAAGAGTTTTGTTATGAAATACGAGTCAATGATAAATTTAGAGGATTTGTGGTTAGCTATAACTTTCATGGCTAAGACAATAACTATGACTTCTGCACTATAAATTGATGATTCATTTGGAGATGTTTTAGCAATTCTTGGGTTTGGAAGATAACAGCACAATCAACTTTCATTTCCTGTTTAAACACACCGATATAGAAGAGGTGGAGATCTGGGAAGTTATTTTGGATGTTAAGGAATTTCTCTTGCAAAATCATGGAGTGTGTTTTGGTTTTGGATAATTTGTTTAGTTCTAGTTTTACTGTAGGTTGATTTATGGTCAATAGGGCTGTTTTTTGGGAGAATAGTATATATTATTTTGGGATTGATTTTTATTTCATTGAGGAGGGTGTGAATTCTTAGATTAAGAGGTTTGATGGCCTTTGATTTATTTTCAAATAGGTTTTTGTATCTTATTTCCTTGATGCAGTTATAGGCAGGGTTTTGGAGGCATAAAATGAGTTTAGTATAGTAATGGAGTGTAAATTTACATCCTCTCAAGGAAAATAGGGATTCATTAGCTTCTATAGATAAGCTTTCAATTGGAGAGGTAGTGAAGGCTCCTAGGACAATATGGTGTCTCTGGTGGTAAAGTTTCAAGTTTTCAGAGATAGGACTATGGTTGCTCTATATATGAAGTATCCATAATCAAGCTTTGATCATATTAAAGATCTGTATAATTTGATAGGGTCATTTTGTCAGCACCCCAGTCTGTATAGACTATGACTATCAGGAGTTGTATGGTGTTGTGGCATTTAATCCTCAGTTGTTTGATATGGGAGATAAAAAATAGTTTTCAATCAAGATTAATGCCTAGGAATTTTTGTTGATGGGTTATGGATATTCCAGTACCATTTAGTATTAGGACAGGGTGGCTGTGAATTAGGCAGAAGTACACATAATCGGTTTTGTTATCCAAGATTCTGAATCATTTTCTATGATTCATCTTGATATAATCTTGGATTTTTCTTTTTATGGAAGCCATATTTTTGGAGCTGTAACAAAGGAGGAAATCATCAACATATAATGATCATTGATTTCTGGTGGGAGACAGGATGTTATCTTATTAATTCTAATTATGAAGAGGATTAAAGATAGGCTGCTACCCTGAGGTAAACCTTTTTCATATGGTTCTGGATCAGGGAATATGATATTTACTTATGTTTGGAAAGTTTGGTTTCCTAAGAAGTATTTTATGAAAATGGAGAGTCTGCCTCATAGACCAAGATGCTTGAGAACTTTGTGTATGACATATGGCCATGATGTATCATAGGCTTTTTCAAAGTAAAAAAAAAGGCTACAACGAGATGTTCCTTTTTAATTATGCTTCTCAGATTAAGGTTTCTATGCAGACTAGTTGATCTGATTGATGGTTTGTTTGGTTTTATGGCATATCAACCTTTGTAATTCCAAATACATTTTTATACATATAAAGAGTTCTATTTCAAGCAGTTCAGATTAACATAAGTACACAGTTTAGCTCTGTTTAACCCATAGACCAGAGTAGACCTGGGTACAATGGTAATAAAGGAGTACTCTGCATTTCTTAAAGCTCCAGGATTCCTGGAGCCTCCTCATCAGATTGTCTAGTGTCATATCCAGGACACTGGTTGGGTGAGTCTTACTCCTCTGCAGAGATGCAGTTGGTATATTCTGCAGCCCCAGTCAACTGAGCCATAGTTCATCTGTGGTACTTCTTTTGGCTCTGAAGCTTGTTTGTAGGTTTGAGAGGAGATTGTTTGATTCAAGGAACCCCATCAGTCTTAGATTGATCATCCTTTCAAGAGTTTTGCAAGAACAGCTAGTTAAAGCTATTGGTCTATAACTGGTAAGGATTATGGGATCTTTTTGTTTTTCGAGGATAAGGGTAGTTGTGGCTGTCTACCATAAGGTCAAGATCTTGCCAAAGATCTAAATATTGTATATATTTAGGAGATATTTTAGGGATATTGTCGAGAGTTCTTTCAGGAGGGAGAAATGGATTTCATCTGGACCAGTGGCTTAGTTATTGGATTTAGATATTGAATTTTGGAGTTTAGTTAAGGTGATGGGTTGGTTATAGCTTTCAGTATTGTCAGAGATAGATTTTATTATGTTCTTTTCATTTGTGATTCTGACTGAGACAAATTTATTGGAGTAGTATTTTTTTTTGGATAATGCTTAAGCAAAATTTTCATTGATCAGGTTGGCAATATATTTTTCACTTGAGACCTTTGTGTTTCCATGAGAGAGGCGACTTATAGGAGTGTTGAGGTTTTTATTTGATATTTTCTTCATAAAGTTGTTTGCCAATAATCTGGGAGAATGGTGTTCAATCCCAGGTCAAGTCATACCAAAGACTCAAAAAATGGTACTTAGTGCCACCTTGCTTAACACTCAGCATTATAAGGTAAAGTGGGGTAATCCAGGGAATGGAGTACCACCCTCTCCTACACCTCAGTGTGGTAACTATTGAAAAGGGAGCCTTTGGGTCACTCTCAATTAAGGTCGCCAACTTTATTTTTATTGGAGTTTATTTTAGAGCTGAAGGTTCTCCAAGAGGATTTTTTGGCTTCTTTGAATACATGTTGAGTTTTGGCTCTTTATTGTTTATATTTGTTTAGATTTTCTCATGAGAGTTTTGTTTTGAATTTTCAAAGGGTTGTTTGACATTCTCTTATGTCTTTGCACTCGTCTGTGAATCAGGTTTTGTAATATTTTAGGGATATTGTGGATTCAGGGATAGTTTAAAATTACATCATACAGGATCTTGGAATTGTTTGTGATTCTGAGTTTTCTATTAGAGAGTGTTTCATTATTATTGGGTTGTAGTCACTGCCACAACGGTATTTGCATACCCTCCAGTTATAGTCTATAATGATTGATAGATCATTGAGGGCTTAGGTCTATAGTAGAAGGATGGGACAAGGTGAATGAGATTTTTAATTGTGGAGGCCTAGATTGTTGCAATTGAAGATTTTTCTCAAGGTTCTGGCCTCTTTTGTTTATTGTTTTACTTTCCCATATAATCTGTTGCTATTAAAGTCTCCTATCAAGATATATGGTTTAGGGAGTTGTTTTATCAAATTGTTTTTCATTTATGAGGTCACATGAAGTGAGATATATAGCAAGAAAATGGAAACAGTTTTGTGTAAGGTTGCTGAGACTGCATTCGCTTCCAAGTTAGTGATGATGTTGGTTTTTACTTTGGGGACATTTTTTCTAATTAGAATTGATACTCCACCCGAAGTTCTTAGCCCAGTATTATCTATGTAGTCACATTGTGCCAAGTTTTTCACGTTTGGTTTGTCACTGCTTTTTGGGGGAGGTTTCTTGAAGGCATATAGTAGTTGGATTTATTCCAGCTATTTATAGAAGAAGCTCATTGTAATTTGCCTTGTAACCACAGCAGTTCCATTGGATTATTTTATGAGCCATATTGTGTGATTGAAGTTTATTTTGTTTTGGTATACTTTTGGTTTTAATGTTTTTTGGGTTTTTTTTATTTGGTTGGATTTAGTATTTCCAGGGTTTCTAAGCTTTTTGATCTTGGAGCTTTTGGGATATTTAAGATTTCCTTGTTTTAAGTGTGGGGTAATAAGCTTGGTAGAGATAGCATGGATGCTTAAGACTTATTGTTGTTTTAGGAGTGTTTTTGTTTGGCTTATTTTTTTGGATGGTCTTCAGTTTCATTAGTCTAGGGTTGGGAGTTCTTCTTTGAATCTGGTTCAACAGGCGGCTTGGTTGTCAGGTTTAGTCAAGCTTTCTCTTAACAATTCTATTATTGTTTTAAGTTCATTTATAAGGGTTATCATCTCAATGGGTTATTCCCTGGTTTTAAGTTGAGTTGTTAGTAGGTTTGACAACATTTGCATAAGCTGTTGTTACTATGGAATTTTTGACTAATTTTCTTGCCTCTGGGTATGAGATATTCTTCATGTATCTTATTCCTGGTATTCTTTTTTTCTTTTTCTATACTTCAGTGTTTAGAATCAGCTGCATCGTTTCATTTACAGTTTTTGTAATTCTGTGATTGTTCACAGTCCATGTGGTCTGTTCTACTTTCTCCACATCTTTTACCTAGAAGGAGTCTAGTGCATTTTTCTCTAAGGTGCCGTAATCTTTGGGTTTGGGGCATATGTTTCAACTTTAGTTGCAGTATATCCTATTTCTATTTCAGTAGGAGCTTTTGGAGTGTTGAAGCTGAGAATATATGTATTTGTTTAGATTATCTTATCATTTTTTATGGAGATTCTTCAGACATTAGTAACACCTTGTTTGCAAAGGTTGGTTTTTATTTCATCTAGAGTGATGAGAGAGCTGGACTTCTCACTACACCCTTGGTGAGTTCAGAGAGTTGTTGGGGTAGGTTTTGATTCTAAGATTATAAAAGAATTTCTGTTCTAGTAGAAGGTCTGAATAAGTTTTTTTGTGACTTCCACCAATAGAGTGTTCTTTGCTAGTTTCTTAACAAATTTAGGTTTGATCATGGAGCCAAGTGTCTTTTCAGGGGACAACTTGGTGATAGACATCTCTTCCGTTGACTCCAGTACTATGAGTTTAAGGAAGAGGGTTTGATCAAAGTCATTTTGTGATGGGTGCCTTAGAGTTTGTGATTTTTCACTTGAGTTTTGTTGGGTTTTTTTATATCTATGGATATTCTTAGTGTTCACTCACTGTTCTCTCCAACCATTACAGAGCCCTATAAAAAGAAATGTCAAAGGGGGAACCCATTTGCCTTGGCAAAGCTGGACTACACGGTATACTCACACTGAGAAAAAGGACCTACAATTTGGGATCTCTAGGTTTTTATTCCCAAAATGACCACTTAGTGATAGAAAGGGTAACATCAGTCTTTCTTCAGCATGATCAACTCTACAGCCACTACTTTCTGATTCAGAGTTTTACAAAAAAAACAAAAAAAAATTTTATAAGACTCCAAAAGAGGGTTTGACATGACAAGCCAATTGATCAGATCAGGCATCACTGACCACCCATCAAGCCCAGTCAGGGCCAAAGTGGAGTGTTGCTAGGCATGTGGCCATATAGGTAAGCAGGTCACATACTGCTCAACCACCAGGATCGCATCTTAAAGTATCACAGGTTACCACTCGTGGCCAACAAGTATCCTCATTTGGGAGAAGGGGGTCTTACCTCCTCTAAAGACGTTCAATTAGAATATTCTACTGCCCCAGCTGACAGAGTGATAGTTCATTTGAGTTTATTCATGGCAATATCTATTTTATTTTCAGTTAGTTGATCCTGTCAAATAATCTGATACCCATGAAAAGTAATTCAGAGGGGGAGGTGCATGATTCCCAGATTGAAAAAATTATTAACAATTTATAAAACTAAAGATAAATTTATGTCTGATACTCAAAATTCATTATCGTAGGCTAAATATTCATTTAAATGTCATTCTTATAACCCCATACTTAATGTCAAATCACTTCTTATATTATTTGTAAATTCTAATTATCAATTTATTCGATTATTTTTATTAATGTTTAAATTATTTTTCACATATGCCACTAAAACAGAGTTAATGCAGGTAGGTTAAAGATTCATCTTTGCTTATTCCTTTAATTATGAAAAAGTGAAGAAATGACAATAGAGTTATCTTCTTTAGGACAGATATTTTTATCACTGGTAAAATTATACTTAATTTAAAAAATAACCCTAAAACTGGTGGCCTGATTTTACTGGAAATTGCTTTATTCACCAAGTTAAAGCATTTTATTGCACTAACAAAAACTGCTATGAAAACATACAGAAATCAGATCATAATACATTCATTTTTATGATTTATTTTCAACTCAGCTTATATCAGAATATCAACATAAACATTCAATCTGGATAATTTATTTGTATAGCAACATTTAAGGTAATAAGTATTTAACTGTGCCCCTCTTTCATTTTATTACCCTTGGACCAAATTTACTGATTTCAGATTGAATCCAAGGTAGAAATTCCAATGTATAACAGACAGGAAACATAAAATTTTTCTGAAATAAGTCATACAAAAAGGCAAGCAATTTTAGCTGCCATAATCTTAAAACACACACAAACACACAGATAAAATGAATAATTATCACAAATTAAATATTGAGAGTAAAAAAAAGGAGGCAAAAAAACAACAATGTGCCAAGTAACAAATATTCATGTCCAACCAACAAATTCCAAATAAAATTTTGTTTACAAAATCCTCATTAGCCACCGCACAAAGGACAGAGCAGGTGTCTGTTATTCAATTAAAACCATTTCTAAAACTTACAATTTATTAAATAGGCCACAAATATTTTTCTTTCTATGCAACAGTATTTAAGAAAAAACATTTTAATCTATTTAGCATAAGATCTAATTTATATTGTACACACAAGAAAATAAGAATTAGGAAGACAAAATTCTGTCTCAGAGTAATCTCTATGAAAAAAGAATCCACATACCAAATTGATAGAGAAATCTGAACAAAACAAATAATTGTTACACAAAAAGATTCAAAATAGAGTTGAAAATTGTGTAGTACAAGAAATGACATTATTCATGGAGAAAATATAAACATTTTCAAAAACAAATTTCATTAAGATCATAAAAATAGTTTCAAAGAGCCATAGTTAACTCATTCTGATTATTTTGCAAGCTTTTATCTAGCTTTTGTGACAGAGGGGCATGAAAGAAGCAATTTATGGACTGCTTGAAAAAAACTTTTGGTGACTGTCACATTGACCATTATCAATAATCCACCTTAGCTGGGAACAATGATGCCTGGTATCTCACAACTAATCATGTTGTCTCCACCTTTGTAAACATCAAGGACAAAAGGTGTGGGAAGTAGAACTGCAATATTATGTCATCAAACCCTGACCAGACCTTCAGCTGTGACTACTGCAAACGTGCCTGCCTGTCTCACAAATGTTTTGACAGTCAGCATTGACTGCAATTTCTTAATCTATATTTCACAAAGTAAAACCATGATGATATCAAGGTATTAGTACAATCAAAATAGTTTGAATAAATTTTGATTTGAGTTGTTAAATAAAACTAAAAAGTCTTTTAATATGTTCAGTGACATAGAGTGACCAAAAAAGGTTATCGTTGGTGCAATCAAAGGGTATTTGTATACAAGAAAAGTCTGAAACCAAAATCAATCATTGCCATTTTTTTTGGTTTTGATTTTTTGCATGATTATAAATTGAGTCCCTATTTTGAAAATTAATAACAAATCTTTTTCTAAAATGATTTTGCATGATAATCCTTAATGTATGTACTTTATCTTTTTGAACATTTTTAAATATAAAATCATTTGCACTATATTAAGTTTTGAATAATTTCTTTTCAAGAAATTATCAAGGTTTACAGAAAAAAAATGTCAGTTCTGTGTTAGACCTCCTGAAGATGTCATCAGAGCATGCAGATTCCTTCAATCTCCTTAGTCTTTTGTTCTCTATTATTCTGAATTCACACATGATCAGATATACCTGACTTCATACTATTTCTATAGACTGTGGCTTTTCATTATTTTTCAAAATTTTTACCAGAGAATAAATATATATGTATCACTAAATTTTATAAACAATAAAAACAACCAAAGTTGTGTTATCCGTTTCACAGTGAGAAATTTGATCTATTTAATCCCACAAGAAATATACAGAATGATTCTTTTTATCAACATCCTCAAAAGCAATAGCCGACTCATATTTCAAAAGCTATTTAAAATAAATAAGCTTTCAATCAAAAAATTCTTTTGGTTATTCAAAGTTGATCCAATTGTTGTCTAAGAACTCTAAATAATTTAAATTATTTCTAACCAGTTTTTAATCAAACAAAGAAATCTTCATCTAAATACCTTGCTGATTTCTTGTAAGGACTGAATTTGAGTATCTCTTTCTTGCTGTGCTGCATGAAGTTGTTCCAAAGTGTGTTCACTTGCTCTTTGACTTTCCTGTAAAATGAAATCCAATGGAGGAAATATTCATGAACAGTACAGATTGTTATAAACAAAAGCAAAATGATTAGGTATGTAGAATTAACAAACAACTTAAAATTATTATTTCATATAAGATAACTTTAAATAGATAAGAAAAAAATAAAAAATAAAGAAAAATATAAACAATATTGATAACATTACAAGACAGTAAACGAAATAAACTGTTAAAAGTAAAAAATTTGTTATACATGAAAAAAATTTTACATTTTACTAAATGATAAATTTTTATGAAGTGATTGAAGTTTTTAATATAAAATTCTTAGAAAGTTTTTAAACCTTATACATTCTTATCTTGCAAAAAAATGTCTTTGATTTGGCTGATAAGACATTTCACACTGATATGTCTTATAACTATGTGTTCATCTGAAAATAGTATAAATTTACTTTTTCCAGCTCAGTAAAAAAACTATAGAATTTCACAAGTTAGTGATATATATTATTCTTGGTGATAAATATGATTCACCTATTTCGACATCTCATCTTTGTCTCTTCATCTCCTTGATTTTTTGGAGACTCTAATTAAAGAAGGCAAAAAGAAAAAGGTAAACCTAACCATCTCATGGATAGACTATAGGAATACATGACTTGATTCTACAACCATGGATTTTAGAATATTTTAAAATGTTAAGATATTAAGACATTTTCCAAGTGAAACTCACAAAAATATGAGAAAAAAATAAACTGCCGGACATATATGATGATGTCGAACTGTTTACAAAAATGAAAACAAGCTGGAAACGCTAAAAGTTAGAATCTTCATTCAACATATAGTGATGACATTTGGAATTGAGAAATGCACAGTGCTCATAAAGAAACAACAGAAGAAATTGAACTACACAATGAGGAAAGCATCAAAACACTCTAAGAAAAAGAAATCTACAAATAAACATAAGAAAAAGTCAAAAAGGAATACCCCAGAAGAACAAGAAAATGACTACAGTAGGAATTTCATTGAAGGAACAAAAATGGTAAGATACTCGGGATCCTTCTTAAACTTGACAAGAGAGGAGCACAGAAACATGAACCCCAAAAAGAGAAAATTGATGATAATGCACAAAACCTTACACCTAAGAGATGATATGGACAGGCTATATGTTATAAGAAAAAAGGTAGGAAGAGGGTTTGCAAAAACGTTTGCTCGTGAGAATTAAGGCAACCCAGAAATTTTGCTTGTGAGGATTAAGGCAACCCAGAAACTCAAAGAAAATACAAGAGAAAAAAAAAACTAATTATAACAGCTAATAATAATAATAGCAACAAAAATAATAAAAAGAAAAAACAGAAATTACTAAAACAAGAAAATGGGAGGAAAAAACAAAAAAGACAATTGTTTGGACACTTTGGAAGACAAATGAATGAAATTGTGCACAAGACCACCTGAAAATGGTCATGCAGAGGAAAAATAAGAGAGAAATGAAATCTCTATAAATAGCAGTACAAAATAATGCCATAAAATCTAATTATATAAATGTAACAACACATAAGACTTGGAAGAATAGCACTGTATATTATGTGGAAAGAGAAATAAAACAATCAACAACATAATAAGCAAATGCAGCAAACTGGTACAAAAGGAGTCTAAAAGCAGACATAACTGGGTGGAAAAAGTAATCCAATGAGAATTATGCAAGCAACTAAATTTGACTATACAAACAAATAGTATATGCACAAATCAAAATCTGTTCTGAAAAATTTTCAGGGATTTTGAAATAAAAATCAATCGCCCAATCCTAGACAGAAGACCAGAACCAGTTGTAGTTAAACAGAAGAAAATAACTTGTCAACTAGTAGACTTAATCAGAGAATAAAAATAAAGGAAAGCCAAAAATGGGAGAAATACTTGAACCTTTGCAGAAAACTGAAAAGTTATGGAATATGGATATGACAGTGATACTCATCCTCAAGAAACCAGAAAAGAGAATGAGGAAACTGGGAAAGAACTGAAATTATTCAGACCACAACTGAGCTGAAATTGGTAAGAATAGTTAGAAGAGTCCTGAAAAGCTGAGGAGACTTGCTAATAAATTGGACTTCAGGGAAGACAACCAATTACTACTAGTGTGAAAAACTTGTCATAAGATCATGGTGATGATGTGTGTGTGTGTGTGTGTGTGTGTGTGCGTGCAGCTATGTGAAGAAAGAATATTTCTGGCTTAACACAAATAAAGATACATAGTAAGCTGAGTTTAGTCTGGCACAAGGTAAAATATATAGAAGTAAGTGATAGCATGGTATTAATCTTCCAAGTTGGAATGACTTTTCAAAAAACTTTATGTGAGTGACTTTTTGCTATGTGTAAGGTTTAAAGCACAATAGGCAGCAATGAAAATAAAACATGACAGAGAATCAAGTTCATTATGGTAAGAAATCAGAATTCTACAGCATTGACAGATGTAAATAAAAGTTATAAAAAGATATTCAACAATCTAACATTTTCTCAATGTTAACCATCAATATATTCTTTCAAAGATTTACAGTTAAAAATATTTTTAAAATACTAATATTTCATTCTTATCAATTTCATGAAATATCATTCTTTTTAATAGAATTAATTTAAATTCATGTTTTTTTTTGCATAAAAGATTTTTTTTTTTTAAATGGTTATAAATATAAGATAAAATGGAAATAAAGTCATACAAAATAAATTCAATTGATTTATAAAAATAAAGCTAAAACAAATATCAGTATAACTTTAAATAGAGAAAAATTATTCTATTATGAATAAAAAAAAAAAAAAAAAAAACAATTGGTAAGAAATGAGTTTTGTAAAAAAAATTATCATTTCAATACAAACTTCAAATGATTTTATGCACAAACCAAAGTTCCAATATTTTATTTAAAACAATGTATATTCACTGAATTACTGGAAAATAAAGGAAAATTAATTGCAAAAATTCAGAAAATATAATCTAAAACAGTAATTATTGATAGCAATTGGGAAATAACATGAAGAGCTTTTAAATGCCAACAAAAATTAGAATCCAATTACCATCAGCTTTTAATTGATATTTTGGTCATGTTCAAGTTACTTCCCTTGTTTTACCTTATGACCAGATTAATGCGATGAAATCTTCAAGGGAGACAAACAATAACAACAAAAGCAGACAAAAAATGGTTTCTCAATGTAAAATAAAAATAAAAACAAGCTATAAAAAAAAAAAAAAAAAAAACAAGCCTCCCCTCACATAATGTTTAAAACCCTCTATAACAAAAGCTAAATGTTGAAAATATACCAAATATAGAAGTGAATTTTAATTTTTTTTTCTAATATATAAATAAAAATTCTGACTTTTTAATTAAATCAAAATTAGTTAAAAAGATTTTAACACTTACTTGTGTTTCTATAAATCCAGGGTACTTAAAAGCCATGATAGGTGAATAGATGGGACAGAAAATTAATTCTAAGTGCCAAAAGGAACCATAGAAGTTAAATGTGGGGACTTGGATCTGTACTTTCATATTTTTTACTATTATATCAACCAAAAAAAAGACAATAAGTAGTTTAAAGTAAATAAAATAAGTAAAACATCAATTGGAATTTAGTAGACAATTACAGTAGCCAATATGAGAAAAGTATTATAGTTACACAAAGTGTTATTTTCATTAAAAAAAAAAAAAAAAAAAGGCTGAATACTTTTATTATAAATGACAAAATCTATTTGGTCTCATTTTCTTTTGATAACACTAGTCAACGTAATTTTTGGTGCCACGAAACAACACATTTTTTAGCTAATTTAATGGTGCTGATTCCGAAAATGACATTAGTTTTTCATGGTTATCAACCGTTTTTGTTGTACTGTAATTGCTCATTTTTAGGAAAAAACTGAAGTACCAAATTTTGCTAATTTATCACCAAAATTCAAATTAACTGATAAACTTTAGTAAACCTGATAATTAAGGTGACATAAAAAAATGAAACTAAAATCTTGTTTGATATTCGTAAATTCATCCAGTCACTTTTGTCCCTTCACTACAGAATTGAACCAAACACATTGAGAGCATTTGTTTTCACAGTTGGAAAGAAACTCCAACAAAAGACATTCCAATTGAATGCATCTATTCCATTGTACATGATGAACATCATGAAAATGGTTTCACCATAATATCAGGAAACTCATTAAGGATGATGAATTTGTTAATTCAATGAATGACTTGGAATTATGCACTTGGACATCGTTTGTTGGTGTGGTGAAAGATTTGTGAGGCAATCGCCAGGCCAAAAACTACAAGAAGTTAGCGGAAAAGATGTTGAAAAGCCTACAGGACATAGGCACTAATATGAGTATTAAGGTTCATTTTATGCATAGCCATCTAGATAAATTTCTGGATAATTGCAGTGATGTGAGTGATGAAAAAAGAAAAACAATTTGACCAGTCAATCAAAACAATGGAAGAGCACTATCAGGGATGGTGGAACTGACGAATGATGGCTGACTACTGCTGGAAGATCAAAATGGACTTCAATAACATTGAACATGACAGACAATCAAAGAAGGAGAACATTTTTACCATAGTTCTTATGTTCACGAAGGTTTTATTTCTGCTGTTAATTTATTAAATGATTTGATGAAAATACTTGGTCTTGGTATATTCAATTGTGTTATTTTTAAAAACTTAGGGTTTGATTGTCATTGCAAAGATAGTATTTCTCAATAAGAAGATCAATCTTTGTTGGTTCAAATATGAATTGAGAAGTTTCAAGGATTTTACCTTGAGAAATATTGCCATCAATAAATACCATATATACAGAAAAAGAATGAAAAAAAATTAAGACATTTCTGTACAGCAAAAATGGTAGCTAACCAAGAAAAAGTAGAATCATTTTCAGATTCCGCACCCTCAAATTAGCTGAAAAAGATGTTGACCAGTGTGATAACTGATAGACTTGATAAATATGAAACAATATCTGGAAATTAAATGGAAAATGTTTTTGTAGAGAATGCGTGACAAGGTAAACGTCATGGCGGTGGACACAGAAATGGCAATGCGCATACGTGACTGGGTCGAAAGCGAGGCCCATACTCATTTTTATAAGCATGGGCCCTGGTGGCATAAAAGCTGTGCATTTCTGAGTGTAGGAGTCTTGGTTTTGAGTTAGCCAGATCCCTGCGTGTATTTCGTTTCGCCATTGACTGCCGTTTCAGAAGGAGAAGAAGACGACGAAGAAACAAAAATTCAACTACACTTTTCAAAAAGAATAGAATTCATTCTTTTCCTCAAGTTTGATAAATGATTTCATCTGAATTTAAAAATTGATATTAAAGACACAAAAATTATTTAAATAAGGATTTTTTCTTAAATACTAAAAACAAGTCTAAAAGAAAACAATATCAAGAGACATTTCCCATACAAATTCTAACAGTAAAACACATACACACACCTTGCAACAACACTAAAAGGGGAATTCATTTAACCATATCTAGATTTCTCTGATAACACACACTAATGATAAAAATAAATAAATGTTAGCTATTAAAATGAATCTTGAAATATAAAATTCAACAACCAAACCATAGCTCATTAATATACACTAATGATTTACGAGGACAAGGAAACTACCTAAAACATACCTTTAAATAAATAAAAGGTTTTTCTGATATTTGGAAAGTGATGAGTTCAATCCCTGGGTCAGGTAATGCTAAAATATACACCAACTTGTTGAAGGAGATTAACAGTGTCTAGAAAAACTCATGATTAGAAGTTCTAAAATTTCTAAAGAGAGAGAGAGACCAACCAACAAAGAAATAATAAGAGAAATAACATATACTCCAGTGGATCAAATAAATCAGCACTCTTGAAAGGTTTTTGAATGCAATAGTCATTTGAAGAAGGCCAGAAGATACAACAGTCAAAATATTAGGATAAAAACAAGAGTTGGTGACTGATCCAAAAGAATAATAGTAACAATATCTCATCTTGGAAATTCAGTAGAAAATTGAAATAATTAAATTTTTTAAAATAAAATACTATTTAACAGCCAATACTGATTTTTGTTGATATTACAATCATATTAATATATGGATTTTACAAATGATTAAATAGACAAGTGAATCAAAACAAAACATGGAAGAAAATAATTAACAGAACTGTCCTCAGTGCCAAGTTAGGTATATTAGCATTAAAAACAGGCATACTTAAATAGATAAATTAAGAGATAGTTATAAACACAGCACAAAAAGCCATGAAATTTTAGTTTTAACTGTTGTATGATATTCACCAATGAAACAAAATACATATTAGGTTTCCAACATTTTCTTGAAATCTTTTATTCCTAAAGTCATCAAATCTTTATTTGATTACTAAAAATTAACACATCAATCAATAAGTCCCGGGCCTGACATATAGATGTCACCACTAATAAAAAAGCCACAGGATTTTTATAAAGTACTAACCTTCAAATCGCATGTATCAAAATTTGAGCCCAATTGGGTTATTACTTTACAAATTACAGTTATTTAAGTTAAGCTACTGTTGCAAATTTTCAAAACAATGGAAAAATCTGAATTTTGTGTGTTGATAAAGCATTGCTTTCTGATGGGAAAAATACTGTTCAAGCAAAGCAAAGTGTTATTCAGACTCTGCTCCATCAGAAATAATGGTTAAGAGTCAGTATATCAACTTTAAACATGGTTGTACAGACACAAATGATGCTGAATGCCCAGGTCACCCAAATTCGGCAGTTGTCCTGGAAAAAAACAAGAAACTCCACAAAGTTGTTTGGGCTGATCATAAATTGAAGTTGCGTGAGATAGCTGAGGAGTTGAAGATACCACAAGGCAGTGTATTCACCATTTTGTATGAACATTTGTTAATGAGAAAGCTGCATTCAAAGTGGCTACCACATTTGCTCACAGTCAATCAAAAAACAAGACATCACCAATTCAGAGTGTTGTTTGCAACTGTTTCAACAAACAAAAAAAAAGGAGTTTTTCCATAAATATGTGAGAATAGATGAAACATGGATCCACCACTTAATTAGCAGGTGAAAGCAGTCCAAAGAGACCAAAAATGCAAACATCAGCAGGCAAGATTTTAGCCTCCATATTTTGGGATGCACAAGGTATCTTGTTCATCGATTACCTTAAGGAAGAGCCATCAATAGTGAATATTATATATCATTATTGGTGCATTTAAAGGAAGAAATTGCCAAAAAATGGCCACAAATGAAGAAGAAAAAAGTCCTCTTTCGCCAAGACAATGCACTGTGTCACAAGTCGATCACAACAATGGCAAAACTACATAAATTGCACTTCAAATTGCTTTTGCACAAACCCTATTCTCCAGATCTGGCCTCCAGCAATTACTGGCTATTTGCAGACTTCAAAAGAATGCTCCAAGAAAAGAGATTTGGCTCCAATGAAAAAGTGATACCGGAAACTGAAGCGTATTTTGAGGCCAAAAACAAATCGTTCTACAAAAAAAGCATCGAATTGTTAGATAAGCATTGGAATCAGTGTATCACCCTAGGAGACAATGTTGCTGAATTAAGTTGAATTTTGCCTAAAAGTTGTTGTTTTATGAGTTAGGCCCAGAACTTATTGAGTGATGGGTTATTTCACCTTAATTTCTCTGACCCTACACTACTTTTTAGCTAAATTATCTATCATAAAAATAACAATTCCAGTTTATATTCATAAATCATTTCAGGAATTTTTTGATATTTTGGAACCACCAACTAAGCAAGAATGTGTTCATAGTGAAAAACAAGTCATAGTTTGGAGAATCAGAAGCTCACCTTTGTGCACAACATGACTGCTTCACAGTTTGGATGTGAACCACTCGATTGTTTACACAGGTGATTTGTTTATAGAAGTCAAGACTTGTGTAGAACCAGCAACACTTCTGGGATGTGCTGTTAACAGAAAAATGATGCATCACTGCACAACATTCTCCAACCAAACTTTTCAGGTCTTTGATTAAAATTTTTCCCCTTCACAGAGACCAGTTACCTTACCAAAGTTGAAGAGCATAAGGGCTCTATGCTTTGCAGTGCAAAACAAATGATAATTTATAGCTATTACTCCCAGACCCACTTTAACCCAAAGTGGTAGTACCTGTTAAGATCCCATCAATGGGTCAAAGAGATCCATTTGAAACTATATCACTATGTGCAAACAAATAATCATTATTATTAAATAGGAATATAGTTACTTGAAACTATATAAATGCCAGCAATTGTGAACTTTATTTATACATTAGCTCTTAAAATATTGATATTGCAATTAAGTATAAAGCATGTGCCTATTTAAAATGATTGTAAAGACAAATTTTTGTACTGTATATAACTGAACACCATAACTGATAAACTGATTTTGGTATAAAATAACCCAACATTAAAAAAAAAACAATCAATTAATAAGCAAACATGTTTAAATACTAAACTTTCTATAAGTGTAGTGGAATTGAAAGGCAGAATGAGCAGCCATCTACTTCTGGTGAAATTTACACAGTATCAGTTATTACCAAGTACTCACTCACACACATATATATATATATATATATATATATATATATATATATATATATACACACACACAATAAAAAAAATCAAGCAAGAATCAAAGCAGGAAAACTTCAATTCAAAACAATCACAGTCTTTTTCATTGTTCAACTTCAAGAAATCACAATTTAGTGGGCATTCTAAAAACATGGACACCTATCTTTTTTCATCTCAAGAAAATTGGCCTTAGAATTGATAATGATGATAATAATTTAATTTAAAAATATTTGTTCTAATGAAACTAAAATCTTTAAGATATTAATATCTATAAACAAAATGGGTAGGGATTTTTGAGATGCACAATACATGAATTTAATCATAAATAAACTGGTGTGTATGTACAGCAGCAAGCATAAAGATCAGAATGATGTTAACTTTTTATTTTAAAGCTTCATAGAATGTTTAATCAAGGAAAAATAAGGATATAAAGGTAAATTATATTATTCCAAAATCTAAAGCTCAATAAACTTATTTTGATAAAGTTACAAGAATAATTATATAAAATTTAGAAAAAAAAATAGATGATCAAAAACATCAGAATGATTAAATAAATCTGTAAAATTGAATAATTTTGTATTATTAAAAAAAATTTTAGGGTGATAATATGAAATAGGGTATTTTACTAAATTACACCAGCTCTTGCATTGTAAACATGGTAAAAAAAATCTGTGACATCATTGGAACTTAGAAAACTGATAGTCAAGTTATATAATGAAGATAAACTCTCAATTTGGAATATTTCAAAGACTGAGAGGAGATCTAAAAATGTTATTCAGAGTATCTTAAGAAAACTTGAGGAAACTGGATCATGGAAGCCAAGAAACCACCTGGCAGGTCAAGGAAAACTACTGCAAGGGAAGACAGATGGATTGGTAACAAACCAAAAAAGAATCAATTTGCAACAGAAACCACTATCTCTAAAAGAGCTAATGCTAATCTAGGCATTAAAATATCAAGGCACACTATTTTCTGGAGACTTCCTGAAATAAATTTGAACATTCAAGTAACTTCTACGAAACCTTACATTTCTAAATAGAACAAAATAAGACAATTGAAATTTGCCTCTGAACACATCATATGGACTGAAGAATAGTGGGATTGTATTCATTTCAGCAATAAGTAAAAAATTAACCTGTTTGGTTGTGATGGGAGAAGGTTTGTTCGACGCAGTCCGAAGGAACAATATTTGCCTCAGTGCACTAAAAGCAGTGTTAAATTTGGAGGGGGAAGTGTAATAGTGTTTGTATGATTGCAACTGCTGGTACAGGACCTCTTATCAGGCTACACAGTAAAATTAACGCAACTGTATAAAAAGAGGTATTGAAGAAACATGTTGTAACTAATTTGAGAACTGCAATTAATCAATCAGTGGTATTTATGCAAGAAAACGCTCAGTGTCACACAGCAAAGTCTGTTAAGACATTTCTTTCTGAGGAGGATGTTATCGTTATGGAGTGGCATGCTCAAAGCCCAGACATAAATCCTATTGAGAATGTTTGGAAGTTACGAAATGAAAGAGCTAAGGAAGAGAATCCAAGAAACTTCGAAGAACTATGAACTAATTTGAAAAGAGAATGAAAGAGAATATTCGTCAATGAATGCAAGACATTAACTCGCTCGTGTAGCAAAAGATGTCAAGCAGTTATTGAAAGTAAAGGTCTACACATCAAGTACAAAGAATTATGAGCACTCTTTTCATTTAAATATGATGTGATAAATTGCTTTGTCATCACTCATAGCAAGTAGCAAAAGGGCGAAATTAAAAATGAAATACACATGTGCAGGGCATGCGTGAAAGCAATTCTCCTCCAATGCAAATGACAGACCTCAAGAAGAAATAAATAGAGCTGCATTTCTTCAAGCAGCAGTCAAGCTAAGAACTATGTATTGCGCATGTTGTTGATGACTACATTTTTTGTCTTAATCTTTTTTTTATGTTCCTGACTACGGGCTATTTTGGTTATGGAGAAAATGGCCAAATTAGTGAGGTTAGACAGTGACATCCTGAAGCCGTTCATGGAAGAAGGCGATGTGGTCATGTGGCTTAATAAGCGGAAGTTGGTTGCAAAGCTGCAAAAGATTGAAGATGTAGCAACATTGATCTCGATGTATATGGAGGGGAATGTGCTCGCAGTCTATCAGGAAATGGGAGAAAAAGACCAGGCCGATGCTGAGAGTATTGAGAAAAAACTAAAGACGGCATTTCCAGAGGGTTCTTTTGAAGCCTATAACAAGCCGAGAAAAATTACCTGGACTGGGGAACCAGTGGACGTGTATGCAGTGGAAATAAGGCGAAGAGCAGGATTGGTTGGACACACGGGATGCAAGCTTGAGAATACTGTCAAAATGACCATGAGCGGTTTTCCTGACCATATCTCGATAAAACTGCAATGATTGGCCGGGATTGAAAACATGGCGGCAGAGGAAGTTTTGAGGGATGCCAGAGTGCTGATGAAACAGACCAGTGAACTGGGGGCAGTTGCAACCTCTACCAAAAGCAAACCTGGCAAAGAGGAGCAGAGCCAAGACCAGATGTTACCTGTTTCTGGTGTGGCCAGGTTGGACACATTAGTAGACATTGCCCTCCTCCTCAGGAAAATGATTAAAGAGGTGCTATTGCACTAGTAGCTAATTTAATTCTAAAAAGGTGCCAAGAGTTTGTTGCCACAGATAGTGATAACTGTCAACAGGAAGAGGGCTAGAGCCCTTGTTGAAACTGCCCGATGCAACTGTACTACCCAGTTGGGAAGAGGAACAGAGGCTATCTAAGAACAAAGTGAGAGTCAACGGAGTGCCATGTCACATACTAGATATACAAAGAGTTTCCTTTGCCATCAGATGAAGTCCCCCAAGAAGAACTCATACAAAGTTCACAACATGATCAAAGACACCCAGCTTGGATGAAAGATTATGACTAACAATTGATCTTGAAGATCAAGGGGGCTTATAATATTGTCGCCACTCATGGCAAGTAGCAAAAGGGCAAAATTAAAAATGAAATATGCATGATCGGGACATTCATAAAAGCGACTCTCCTCCTATGCAAATGACGGACCTCAAGAAGAAATAAATAGAGCTTCATTTCTTCAAGCAGCAGTCAAGCTAAGAACTACGTATTGTGCATGTTGTAGATGACTACATTTTTTGGCTAAATCTTTTTGTTCCTGACTACAGTATCCATTATAATAGTATGATTTTGTAAATCATTCTGATGTTTTTGATCATCTATTTTTTTCAAATGTTAAACAATTATTCTTATAACTTTACCAAAATAAGTTTATTGAGCTTTATATTTTGGAATTATATAATTTACCTTTGTATCTTCATTTTTCCTTACCGGGTGTCCTCGTGGTGTAATGGTTAAAGTGATAGACTGCGGAATCGTAGTACGCGAGTTCGTACTCCAGTCGCGCTATTACATTCACTTTTGGGCAAATACCCTTGGGAAAGGTATGAACCCCCTTATCCTCCCAGCTATGGGTTAAATAGTACCATAACTGTTCCTCTAGGAGAATGGCTTTGGCATTAAATAACCTACGAAGGTTGATATGCCATTAAACAAAGAAACCAAACCAAACCAAATCATTTTTCCTTGATAAAATGTTTTATGAAGTTATATAAAAAAGTTATTTCACATTTAGACTTTTTCTTAACATCATTCTGATCTTTATGCTCACTACTGTATGTATAAAATAGCCTAATCCTCTTAGTGAAACTTTCATTTATTCCTGGTCATTGACAATATCTTTTTTTCACAAGTTTCAAAGCAAAATTTGGGTCAAATAAAATTTTATATTAAAATTTAAAAATTCAGTACTTAAATCATCAATTATGATTTATTTTTTGAATTATCAATAGAAATAGCTTGCGGTTGTAGAATATAACTACAGCTAAACAGGAGACTGATAAAGTAGTTGTAAAGTCAGTGGAGAGTTATTAAAAAAAATTGAAAACCAGTTCAAATGCAACTGGTATTAAAATCCAATTATGCTTGTTTCATTTGCTCCCTTCTAGGTAGAATCAGTGATATCAATATCATATAAAATGTCTGAGGTTAATGACATCTTAATCCCCTTTCAAGTACTGCCCTTTAAAGTGCACACACCTATCTTAGTACCCCTTACTGAGGTTAATCCCCTTTCAAGTCATCATCATGTCGTGCTGGTAGCACGGATATCCCTGACCCTCTCTCGCCACTCCTCCTTATCGTTCATCGCCCTAGGCAGGTCTTCAGGACAACATCCCGTATCCTCACATAGCTGCTGAATGTATGTTCGTGCTGGTCGTCCTGCTTTTGCAGGGCCATATGTGGGTGTCCATAAGAGTACATCTCTTATGAGGGTGGAGGGGAGGAGTTTAGGCCTATCCTGTTTCATAAAAGACATTGACTGTAATGGAGTGTATAAGTGGAAAGGAAGAATAGAGAAGAAAAGGGGAAAATGAAAACGAAAGAATCCTAAATAGTAAGGTGGTATAGAGAGAAACAAAGTTAATTTGCTTATAAAAAAATTTTTTTATCCATTCTTTATTTTGATATTGTTTTCATATAGTATAACATCCACTAAAAGGGTGAAATTTGATAGAAACCTAGGCGTTGTTTTAGATACTAATAATTAGTGGGATTTTTTGCAATGTATGGGTTTGATTAGAGTGGCTTGGAAAAAATTAAATGCGTGCTTGAGATCTATGTAGAAAAAATTTTTAAAAAGTTTTTAGTCTAATGAAATTCTTGGAATATCACTACTACTAAACTTTTGTAAGTGTTTGATTTATCCACCTTTTCACTTATTTTTATTATATATATATATATATATATATATATATATATATATATATACACATACACACACACAGCTTAAGCAAAGAGAACGCAGTAATGATATTTCTATAACTTGTATCATCATGGCCTATTTCTGTTTGTTATGTCTTTATCTAAGCTGTCTACCAGGCTTATATCTCAAGATGACATTTGTTTTTTTTTAAATGATAATTTTTTGTTCTTTGTACATCCTACATAAAATACAGACAAAACAGTGTAAACTTTTACAACAACTTATTCACCTCCCACTAAAATAAAAACTTTCGGAGCAGCAGAGCAGTCAAATCTTTTTTCTTTTCTCAAAATAGAAATTTTTTTAAAATCTCAATTTTTATCTCCATATCATCATTAAATTCATTTAGCATTAAATCACCAAGACTCAAAATGGTAGGCAAAGAAAAAAGTGAACATAAAAAGGTTTTTTGCAATGGAATTATTGTTCAAAAAATGAATTATCTGTTCCTCAGTCTCTTTTTACTTTTCATGGTGGTTAATAATGTAAATTATCAATGAATAAAAACTGCTTTTGCACATTAAAAACAAAAGATGTGGTTACTGTTTTTATTAAATATGTCAAACTTTTCATTCGTAAAACTTAAAACTTTGAACCCCAAAATCTGCAGGCCATCCACCCTGAGACCCCAAAATCTGCAGGCCTCTCCACCCTGAGACCCCAAAATCTGCAAGCCTCTCCACCCTGAGACCCCAAAATCTGCAAGCCTCTCCACCATGTCCTTTTGGCTTAAAAATAACAAAAAATATAAAATGATGTAATCCGTAACAACCAATGAATATCTCAAAAGGAATACTTCAAAGAAGATAATGATATTTAATTGTTAGGGTCATGGTATTTTTGGGTTTCAAAACCTTTAATTAGTTTTATCATACTCGAGTGTGCGAGGTGCCAAGTCATAAAAAATTTACTTTTTATTTTAGAAATGGGATTTCCTGGCCACAATTCAGGCTGCCTAGATACATGAAATTTTAAGCAGCAACACAAATATTTGCTGGTCAGATTCTAAGAGTTAAGAATTACAAAAATATCAAATTCTTTTTATGGTAAAAAAGAAAAAATTAAATAATCACAGTTACACTTTTGCACCAACTACGTTTAAATCCAGTAAGGTAAAATATGAACTGGTTTTTCAACGGCTTGCCATTTAATAAGGAAATTGTGCCATATTGATTGAACAAATCCTGGAAACAGGACCCTACAAAACAGCCCCTGTACAACCACTTACCTACCATCATTTAAATCATCCAAGATAAAAAAAAAAAAGACATGCTGGAAAAAGTAAGGTCAAACTTAAAAGCAACATTCTCATATGGACTCCTACATATGGACACACCAGTGTTGGCTGACCAATAAAAATTTACATTAACCAACTCTGAGCAGACACTGAATGTGATCTAAAGGACCTACCAAGAACAATACCCAATAGGGACAGATGGCAAGAGAGAATCAAGGGAATCTATGCTGTAGGCACACCTAGATGATGATAATGATGAAGGCAAGATATGGGTTGCTTTTTTTGTTAAGCTTTTTTTTTTTAATTGTTGTCCACTGACTTTATCAATACTCCATCATTTCTCCCTAGTTCACTTTACTCTTTTTCTGTGCTAAAGAATTAAATATTTTTTATGGTAGAAAAAAATCCACTGACCACCAAATTTTTCAATTTTTTATCCAAAATTTAATTAAGCAAGTTTTTGCACTCAGTCTGTATTTTGTGCATTGGAAATCTGAAAGAAATCATCAGTGGTCAGGAATTTATGGAAATACTACTCATAGAATACAGCTCTGTCATGTACATTTATAGTCACATGAAAAACTTTGTAACTTTCTCCATCATATAAATATTAGTTGTCAATTCAACTTAAAATGAAGGTCATTACTGATATTCACAAGATATCTACAGTGATTCTTGAAGCTTTCAAATCTTCTTAAACGTCTGACAAGCAAGAATTTAAATACCCACAATAGATGTCACTTGACAAATGGAATACATACAATAGAAAGACAAGTTTTCATCAAGTTCTCTCATTCTAAGCAAAGTATAATCACATGGTTGCCAACATTATAAACAAATTTGTGTGTAGGTGTGCATAATATGTACAACAACTCAAGTCAACTTTCATGAGTGAATATGTACCTTTTCTGTTGACAATGAGAAAAGTTAAATATTTTATAAATATAAATATATACATACATGTTTTCTTATGTTTGTTTTATCATTTATTCTTAAATGAAGATATAAACACAAAAATTTATATACATTTGGATATACATAAGTTAGTATAGCATAGACAGAGAGTCAACGAGGCTTGGTGACAGTCAATTTCTCACCTATGTGATCATCAAATCAAATGTTTCTCACATGGTCAGTATCCCTTTATATACTCTTATGTGGAGCATGATGGGAAGGGTGATTTAGTTTGTGAGTAAACTGTGTCTGTGCTATCCTAACTTAAAAATACAAGCTCTATAACTAATATTCACACAAGCACTTTATATATATATATATATATATATATATATATATATATATATATATATACACACACACACACACACACACACACACACACACACACACACACACACACACACACACACACACACACACAGAGTTAAAATGAATTAGCAGCAGTGTTTCCTGTAAACTCTTCAACAGATAATAGCTCAAGCATCAGGCAGTTTCAAGGCCAGATCACCAGACTGTCTACATTGGAATGTTTCAATCTTACCTTATATTAGACATATAATAAATAAAAAAGTGAAGTTGGCAACCATAGTTGAGGGTGACCTGAAGACTCCCTTTTCAATAGCTACTACACCAAGGTGTAGGAGTGGGGGCTACCTCTTTCCCTGGATTGCTCCACTTTACTTGATATACACCTCATAATGCTGAGGGCTAAGCAAGGAAGTGCCAAGTACCATTTTTAAGTCTTTCGTATGGGATTGAACCTTGGCTTATTAGCGAACATTCTACCCACTAGGATATGGGCCATTACTATATAATAAATAGGATACAATTTCTAACTGATTCTGAAAATTTGTAACACATCTTCTGAATGATTAATTCCTAGAAATTTCAGATATTTCATGGCTGAAGTAACTACAAAGTTATACATATCCCCATATGTATTGTGTGTGTGTGTGTGTGTGTGTGTGTGTGTGTGTGTGTGTGTGTGTGTGTGTGTGTGTGTGTTTTATGCACGTATCATTCATTCTCTCAAATTACTTCACTCTGAATATATGCCCTTGATTGGAGAAATTATGCAACTTTTTGCAGCACCTGGAGAAAGTAATAGGAGTAATGCTTTGCAATTCTAAGCAATTTACTAATGATGATTGATTTGTAGAAGAAAAATCTGATCAGTCAAGAAAAATGAGAATTAGAGAAATTAGATTTGATTTCCAACATCAAAAGAAACATTGAATATAAACAACAGTGAAAAAACAACAACTTTGATAAATTCTCAAGGATAAAATATTTTGCTCCTGTTAATAAGCTCTAGTTCTTTGGGTTTCAAAAACTAAAAATTCATTGTGTGTGCATATATACCCACACTTACAGGAAGACAAAAATATAAACATACATTATTAAAAAGTATTATATTGTTGTTTTTCTTTTAGTTTTGTTTTTTGTTGTTTTTTTTTTTGCTTTGTTTTTGGTAGGGGGTAATATTCAATGTTATGATTTCACAAATAAGAGTAGTATTCATCTTTTGCCCACTGTAATCAACTTGAAAATTGAAAGATTTTAAGTTGACCATAAGTCAATAGATTTTATGAACACCCAACACACACACATTCAAATATATGTTCTTATTACATAGCTTTGAAAGTATAACTTTGTAAATTAAAAAAAATGATTTTCTAAAATTCTGAGATGAAGCCTTTTCATTATTCCATTTATTTAGACTTTTGTCTTCATTTTTGTTGTTTTAAATACAACATTTAGGTTGATATATTCATAAGTGTTTCTCTCGTACATGCTACAAGATCTTCACACCCAATCATGTGATTCTGTTGATACAAGTTGAAAAGAAAAAATCCACACCAGCTACATTGTCTCAATCAAGTTCAAGCAAATACATCAGTAAAATGCTGTGTTAGCAATAAAATAAAGACAATAGTCTGAAAATATCGAATCATAAAATATTTTTAACTGAATTATTTTAATTCATTATTTACAACAATTTATAAATCATATATATAGCAGCATTGGAATGAGAACATCTAAGTGAATATTTCTTGATATCCTTGATCACAACATTATAGTCCTGCAATTTCTTTTTAAACAGGCAGACAAGACAACACCATCCATGCACAAATTTGTTTGTGACCTGAATTTACCTGCAATTGGACCTTATAGTCATCAAGTTGTTGAGCCTGGGCCGCTAGCTGCGTCTCCAGGGCATTAATTTTCTGTCGGTATTTCTGTTCCATATCATCCAACTGTTGTGTATTCACAATGTTTGTAGCATCAACCTGTGGAAAAACACCAACCACCAAAAAGTTCAGGCATCATCTTACCTTTCATACAACTCATACAAGAGGATCAGAGAAAACAAAGCAAAAAGAAAGAAACCGGTTATTAAAAAACACAAAAAAAAGAAAGACCTTGTTTTTTTATCTTTTTTAAAAGATTGGTTTCAGAAACTTTACAAATGCATCCACAGTACTGAGTGTGTTATTTCAAAGTTTGAGTATCTCACCTGTTGTTGCAAAGTGATCACTTGTTCTTCAAGTTCTTTGATTCTTGAAGTAGATGAATGCTGCGAATTATCCAAAGCCTGGAGAATAGAATATTAAAACAGACCAATTTACCATCTTATAACTGAAAAGAGAATACAAGACCAATAACGTCACCATGAATATGACGGTTAAATTGGCAGAGAAGGAGTGCCAAGTACCCCAACATAGATTGGTGTGTGGCAACTGCTAATTAGAGCATATATGGATGACCTGATTAAACTTGAATCTCTGACAGCAGGTAGATCCTGAGGAAAATAATAAGCTTTAAACCATAAAAGTTAAGATTCCTGACATTAAAGAAACAGAAAATAACAGAAAAGTTCAGCTTTACAATTTCATAATTGATCATTCCATTTTTAACAAAAAATTTACTCTTCCATTGCAGCCTGAAGGATAAAGTTGTCATCAACAAAATCAACAATGACCTTGATGCCAGACTTTCCAGAGTTGGTGAATCTGGATTGTACAGTTGTTTGGTAAAATATACTAACACATCATCTTGCCCAAGATTTTACAGCCTCTGCTAATATATAATGTCAAATCGTCAATGATGGAAATTCTTAAGAAGATCAGCAGCTAAGATGGCTTGGCCTGCAATGGCGCTTAAGTAGTGCAGCACTATACAGGATTAAAGCACTCTGCAGTTCCGCTTTACAGAAGAATTTATAGTGGCTAGAACAAAAGAGAAGTGATGGAATACAAAGACTCTGAGGACACTAAAATGGCAGCAGCTGATATTAAGATTCATACTGACCAAAAATAGAGAGCAGACAGAGAACTGCAGGTTCGTGATTAAGGCAAATTGTGCCTGAGTTACTTTCTGAACTGTAGGATTAGCAAGGCAAAAGTGACATCATTTTCTCCAGGAAGATGTGCATACAAGAATTGAAACAGTTTGGGACAGTGGGACCTAGTCAACAGGGAACTTTATTTGTTAAAAACCTTTTCAATCCATACAAAAAATACCTGAATATTTTCTTGGTATTCATTACAAATGAAGGAATTGCATTAACTACTATACAAGGAGAACAACTAATCTAAAATCTGTCATTTTTGACAAGATGACAAGCACAGTTTTGAAATTACAGAAAGAGTTTTTCTCAAATAATGTATATGCATTCCACAATAGAGCTTACAAGTAACAAAATCAGAACAGACAATTAATAAATGCATAAACAAACAAAACAACAAATTTGTTAAAAAATTAGTTTTGTCGTAGCACAAGAAAGAAAGCAGTTTTAAAATTTAAACTGAAGCTGAAAAAAACTTGCTAGACATTATATTTTCTAAAAATACTTCAATTAATTTTTTTTATTGATATTTTATTTAAGAAAATTGTATTTTCTTTTCAATGAAATATTTTTAAAAATTCTCAGAAAACGATCGTAAAAACTTTTAACATTTCTATACTTGAAACTGAATGAATCATTTTTAAACATGAAAAAATATTCCTGAATTAAATTTTTTTTCATTCTTGAATGACCAAAAACTAAAAAATGTACTTTTTAGTCAATTTTAAAAGAATTTGTTTAATTTAAGGTTTTTTTATTTGAAAACTCTAAAATTATTTGTTCAAAAAGTCAAGTCACTATTGCAGATAATTTAAATTTGACAATAAATTTGATTTTAAAAAACAGTTAGATTTAAATAAATCTTGAAATTAATTTAATATAATTATTGCTGAATCGTTACATAAAGTTATTGAATAAAGTTAATTTTTTAATTTAGTATTAAATCTGTAGTTTTAAGTCGAAAAGTAATTAGAATTTTAAAAAATAAAATATTTTTAAAAATATTCTTAATTAATTTACTATAATTCTAACCGACAATAAAATAAAAACCCTAATTTCTTTCTTGTATCTATTCTGATTATTTTATCCATAAGATCTGCAGAAGTCCTGTTCATTTTTTTCATGTTTTTTGATTTTATAAAAAGCACATGAC